>VXBB01005684.1:444427-668667 GCA_013399915.1 Illadopsis cleaveri | reverse complement strand
CCTGCCGGCCTGAAGGTTCCCGCACCCCGGGCCGGGCCCCGCTGCCCCTCGGGTGAGCCCAGCGCAGCGGGTTTGGCCGGGCTGGGGACAGGGGTGCTCGGGAATCGACATGCACTTTGTGTTGTACCACTCTTATAGTGAAACCAAGGGTTAACGCTTGCCAAGTCTGTCGTACTTTGGCGTTTTGCTTCGTGAGAAGTTATTGTTGTTGTTTTGGTGTTCGCCCAGGAGCCCTGTGAGATTTAACCCAACGTGCCTCCTAGCCTTTGCCAAAAGCCTGGAGTGATAGATAAGGGGTGTGAACATCCACTCGTGTTTCCACAGGATGTTAGGATTGGGTAACCTTAGAAAATAAAAAGGGCAGTTACCTTACTGCTAATAACAACAGTAGCAACAACGAAATGCAAAAGCTTCCACCATAATGTGCTGGTGTAATGTGGAGGCATTCAGCAAAACCATGGTAGTTACTTCACCCCTTGCATGGATTCGCTTCAAGTGCACCGTTGTGTTCTGAAGTCCATTCCCGGGTGTTTGTCCAGGCTTGTCCTATAATAGGTGTCATTGCATAAGAGCTACAGGGAGCAAAGAGCGTGCCGAGTTTCTTTCACTCTTCTAAGGTTCTGTGCTCACATCTTAACTGTGCCAAACTGTGCACTGAAAAGAGAAGGGCACAGCTTGGTAAGCTGCCCTGTGAACTTCAGAGAAAAAAAAAAATAAAGAAGAAATTATTCTCTTCTTCCTCCTACTTACAAGTAAATGTTTTTGTTTGTCTTGCGTTGTCTTAAATAATTTTTTGCACAGAATGCTAATCCTCTTCTGAACTGTGCATGATGGTAAGTCAACAATTGAGGAAGTAAATATGTCAGTTCCTTCCTTTGTCTCTTTCTTGTCTGTCCTCTAACTTTTCCAGCTTTACTCTGAATTTTATCTGATTTGTTTTTGCTGAGGTACCTACACCTGTTCTTTCCTATCACCTAACTTAGAACAAGGAGACTGGCTCTTTTTGGATCTGTCTTGTATTTGTTCAGGCCAAAATAAATTTATAATGGGAGTTTTTTTGTTCCTTGTGATACTGAATAACAAAGTCTCTGACATGTCAGTGGCATAATTCCTTGGGTATTACTTTGCAGATAGAGAGAAAGATATTCTTCATTACTGGAAAAACTGTCTCCTGTATATATTTCATAGAATACCTCTTAAAATGTTTGTCTTAAAAACCTGTGAATCATGTTAAATTTATTTTAATCTGTTACTATTTAACTTCTTGACTAATCATGAATTTATGGCAAAAATTAACAATATTGTATATGACATAGTATACTTACAGGAGTGTGAAGAATGTAAGTTTACACTTCAACTTCTTGTTGCTTCATGGTCTCAGATGGGACCTTCAAAACCTCTCAAATAGCTTGAAAGAGATAGTGGCAAGTTAGCAGAGACAGAGTAGCATTAACACAAACTACTGAAAAGTTGCTATGGTTACAGATAAAGGTAATCCCTGTTTCTGTGAAAGTGTGTCGTTTTGTAACAGCTATATTAATCAGTCTGATTTCTGAAAATTAGAAGTGTACAAACTTTTGGCTCCATTTTCTTGACAGTTAATTGCTATGCAGCTTTTTTTTTTTTAATACTGAATGGGCTGTGACTTGTATTCAAGATACATCATTTGACCTACAAAGATTATTATATATTACATATAAATGCTCTTGGACTATGCTGAGTTCACTGGAAACTGTAGTATACTTATTTTTGCTCCACCCAAGAGATACCTGATATCAAGGAAGTGTCTTTTAAAATGTCTAGATCCTCTTTCAAGGACTTTGGCTGAAGCAAGTGATGTAGCCCTCCGTCGCCAGAAACCTTGGTTGTGCAGCTGTACAAGATACAATTCTGTGTTCAGATTTTAAAAAAAAAAATTAAAAAAAAAACACCACCCAACCAAATAACACACATAAAAACTACCCAGAAAAACCCCAACAACCACCCCAAAGCAAACCAGCATGGCAGCTGCTGAGAAATTGAGACCTGTTAGGAATGTCCAGCTTTGCAGGACAGGGACAAATTATTCTGTTAGGGCTTATTCCCTATATAGAAAAAGTTGGGATTTAATATGCTGGAACTTTAATAATATCTCAGGTCAGCTAGCTTTGGGTGGTTTGAGATAGCTGCTAAAACATCCAGGGGAGTGTATCTGTGTGTCTCTGCTGCTGTCCAGACAGCTCAGCAGACCTTTCTGTATTTACCACATGCACCTCTCTGTTGTTTCCAGATCTGATTGTTGCAGTGCAGTAGTACATCTGGGATTGAAAGCAGCAAGAGGAATATCAGAAGTTCAAGATTACTGAAATCTCATCAGTCTGGTATGTTGTTCTCTTCAAACTCCTGGAATAGCAAGTTGAATTCTTTGTGTGTGAGGGCCTCCTTAGTTACAGCTAAGGACAAGTTTCCTGCTAGGTTTCTAGGATCTTGGCTTTTCATCAGCAGTTTTGTTCTCGGGAAGTAATGTGCTGCTAAGGACTATGAACTGTGTATTGTTGGGCTTCTGTAGAAGATTGTTTTTGGTAGTGGTGTTTGAAGCAGGACAATGAACCCAAGCTCTGGGGACCTTCAGTCAACATACACTCTGAACTTGTTTTCATCTTGCTTATCCAGCCTGGAAATTCCAGGTACTTTTGCAGACTTTCAAAACTAAAATCAGACTGGAAGGGAGCTACTGCTAGCAGACTTTGCAGAGACTGCACACTGATTTATTGAAGAATGCATAATATGTAAAGGAATGTTCATTTCTTCACATAGGGATTTTTTTCCCCACTGCCTTTATGTAGATATGGCCCTCATGAAATAATGTGTTTTTTACATTTGATAAAAAATTTAATAATATTGTCTCAGAGTCATTTCTTAAATGCTAAAGTTCTGAAATTCCTATGCTAATGTACTTTTAGAATTGGTGTATTTTCAGAAATACACAGCAAGTTTGAGAAGTATTGTTTATGAACAGGATTACAGCATCTGAAGGTGTGAAAGGAATGGGAAGCTAAATATTACTTTGAATGCTGTCTCTAGTAATAAGAAAAGCTAAAAGTCTAAACTGTAATAGTAAATAAAAAAATCAGCACATGCTGTCCTTGCAGACATCATTGACAAGCAGAGGGTAAAGTCCTGTTCTCCAGTGCCAGTTCAGTGTGTGTGTGCAGCAGATCGGTTTCTTTGCTACTTATTAACATGTTCAGAATCCAGGAGGTGTAATGGATTCAGGACTGGAAACCACGTGCAAAATAGTGAAGAAAGCTCCTGTGGTTCACACTGACCTGCTGGGACCTGGACATTGAGTAACCATCTCTTCATCTAATCCCTGGACAGCCATCACATGTAGCTTTTGGTCACTGCTATTCTTGTCTCTGTTTGAACTGGTGACTTACAGATGGAAGGCTCTGTTCCTCATCTCTTGAGCTGTCAGGTCTCCCAAACTTGCTGTTTTATGCATGTGTAAGATGACAGAACAAGTGGCCTTTTAGCTGTTCCATGATTATCATAGTCAAATGAGAGTCAGGTGGTCTCCTGCTGTCCAAGTGCAAAGTTGGGTGGTAGCAAGCTGATTTTTTATTATTATTTTTTAACACTTCTGTGAAAGCTTCCCTGCTTAGTGTTCTTGCAGCTGCAGTCTGCTTTTTTTGGTTTTTTTTCTGCGTTGCTACAGATATTGTAAGAGTAGCAAAGGCTTAACTTGAGTCTGAACCTTAAAATGTTCCTGTGCTGTTTTTTCAGAATGTACATGTGTCTAGAGGGAAAATAGATGGCTTTTTGCAGAAACTGAGGCTAAAAATTAGGGTTTTAAATCTAGTTTCACTACATTTCCTTCAGCATGGGATAATGACTTGAATAGCAATTTTTTAAATGCATGGATTCCCAACATTTAGATACAGATGTGTTTACCTGTGATTTCTATTCCATTGACCTAGGGTCAACCATGAATCTAGTTTGGATACTCCACTTCACAGACAATGTGGGGACCTTCACTTTTATGAGGATAGCAGATTACTCTTGGGGCTTTCTTATTAGTACAGTTATGGTGTGTGTGTGTTTTGGTTTTAAATGAGATGGGGTAAACAAATCTGGGAGGCCAGTGCTGAGCAGAGGAGAGTTTGCTTTGCCATCCCCCTTCTGCTCTCTTGCTCATCAGAGGCTGGCCAAACTTCTGCCAGCTCAGAGACTCAAGGCAGGTGGAAGGGGCTGATTAGCCCAGAGCTGGTTTCAGGAGTTGGCCACACTGCAGGGCTTGTGGGGGGAAGAGGTGGGGAGGAAAAGGGATGGAACATCTCCCCTGTAGTGATAAGAGCTGCTAGTTGCCTGTGTGACAGAAGCATGGGCTGAAGTGGGATGTTTGATGATAAAAATTATTTTTCATTGCCATTACAAGGTAGTGAGGCTGCTGTGGTAGCAAATAGAGCTGGAGACTTTTGGAGTAGTATGTTTGGTTTGGGTTTTTTTCCCCTCTTCTTTTTGAAGTACCCTAGCAACAATGTTGACTAGAGGGTTGTCCTGTCTTCCAGCACTTGGCAGTTTGGTCCATACGATTTATGACTTGAGCTGCTGTTTTTATGGGCCTAAAGTTAATGTGCTCTAAATTGAAGCTTTCCATTGGTTACTGAGATACTTGAGGGACACTTTACTGGTCTGTTTTGTTTGCATGAACTGTGTTCTTGGTTTTGATTGCTTAGATAAGGGTTGGTCAAAAAAAGTGTCATGCGAGTATGAGTTGTCCTCAGGGGACCCCAGATCAGCTTCCAGCAGTGCTGGCTCTCTCATGGCACTGAATTCACATGCAAGGATTAAGGTCTGGTTCTTTCAGCTTATATTTTAGGTATTGTGGGGGAAGTTATGTGAATATAGTCAATTCTGTTCTTGTAGTGTTTCATACATATCAACTTACAACCAGTTGCTGCTTTCCAGTCCTACTTGGATTTGTGGTGTGATAAGTTACTTTAGAATAGGTAACACAAAATGTGCTATTTCATCATTTTAGCAGAAGCAAATGTCCTTCCTGAAGGTGGTTTTTATGCTCTTTTTGGTGTATCACAGCTCAAGGGAGCACTTAGCTGTAGATATTTTCCTAATGTTGTGTAGTATTTGCAGTAAAGCAATGTGCTGGACTGCCTTGGACTTTATTAATCTGTATTAGGGAAGTTAAAACTTCCCTGTTTTGTGGTATTGGTAGTGCGTGAAGCAAGGGAAGGCAGAGGCAGTTCCAGCCCTGGGAGAGGAAAGGTGACAAGAACCAGAAACAAGTTTTTCCTCTCTGCCTTCACATTGGACAAAACAACCCAAATGTGCTTGTGCTGACAAGTGCTTTATCTTCCTCTAGCTTAGTATTTTTAGTTATTTTACACTAAACACGTGAAAATATTTTATGTAAGGCAACCTTGCTACCCGGATAAGTCTTGTGTAACTATGATACTTGTGGGTGCAGGAGGGAACACTGACTGGGTTCTGGTTCTTCCCTGTGTTGCTTGTTAGGAATGGGGCAAGGTTCGTCTTGAACCAGGTGTCATATCTGCACTTGTGAAATATTTGTTAAGCCTTGTTTTGTTTTTACTCGTCTTTTCACTAGATAGATGCGTAGGGAACCACATCTGTGTTTGCACGAAGGAAAAAGAACCACTTTTAATCTAAAAGACAGGCTTTTGTGTGGTGCTGAGAGGAAGCTGTGCCGTGAGAAACGCTGTTGTCATAACGTGACCAGGATCTTGCAAATGTGTTCAGTGAAGTGAAGCCTGAATAAGCACAAAAAGTTTCTGGCAGAAGCCGTGGTACCTTGTGGGATGGAGACAGTCACTTCCTGCGGAGCTCCTGCTGACTCATGCTTTAAATGGGTGGAAGTCTTTGGAACCGGCGACCCGATGTATTTTTAGCCGGGGTTACTAATTTATATAGTGTGCTCGGCTTCCCAGGGTAACTCCAGTCACCCTTAAAGCGCGGATGGGCTCCAAACCCACTGCTAATTTTATCCCAGAAGTGGAGCAAGCGGCAGTTGTGTAATTGCCGCGGGAGAAGCGTTCCCAGCCTGCTCGGGTGTTACCCTCTCTTCCACCCCCGACCCCCCGTCCGTGAGCGGGGTGCCGGGAGGGGCGGGCGCCCCGGGGGGATCGGGATCCGTCCCGGGCATCAGTGCCGGGGTGCGCCCGCCCGCGGCTCGGGTTTGTCACGGCGGGAGCGGGGCACGGTCCCTTTAAGAGCGCGCGGCCGGGGTGCCCGAGCCCGCCCAGCCTAACCTGCTAGCGAGGAAAAGTTCTTTACGTGACCGACAGCCCGCTCCGCCAATCAGCGGCCGCGGCTCTGCCGGCGGGGCGGATCTCCGCCGCCTCGGCCAATAGGAGCGGGAGGGCGGGCCCCGTGCCCAGGGTAGGTTGCGCCGAAGTGCAGCTCCAAGTGAAGTTAATCTGGGGTGAAGCGAACAGCAAATTGTGGAGATCGTGTTGGTAGGAATTTTGCCGTTCTAATCGCGTCGTGTGGCGTCGTTCCGCCCTCCGGGGCAGTGGAGTTAATGTGCGTGGGGCTTTCCTTCGTCGTTTCGCTCTCTAATGATGGCAGGATATTAACATTTATGCAGGGAAGCAGAACAAAAGGGCTCTTTAGACAGGAAATAAGGTGCTGAGAGGCTCAAACTTGACCGAGTTTCTTTTGTCATCCCTCGGCTTGCACCGGGTGTTCCGGCGTGGAGGAATCGAGCGGTTCCACATTATCTTATGGAGAAATGTTAATTCTAAAATAGCGAGGATAATGCTGCTGTTTTGGAGTTACACAATGTTACAGGAAGAGAGCTCGATTTTAACTCTAACTTCCCTGATTCTGATGAGATTGGAGGTAACTAATTATGACAGCTGCTGTGGGATTATTCAGTGATAGCATTTGCTCCAAGTCATTTGTCTTAAATTGTCCTTTGTTGTATCACTGAAGGCTGCTGTGCTGTTGTCTGTGTGTTTGTTCTTGATGAGTAGAATGTCTCGCAGGTCTTTAGCATTTAGAACAAAGATATGTAAAAACTATGTAAAACATGGCAATTTTTTTTCCTCAATTTTAATCAGTTTTGTCGGGTGTCTGGGTCTGTAAGAGCTCTGATGACAAACACAGGCAGGAAAAATTAAGTGTTACTGCTCTGTGTTGCAGCTCTCACCCTTCCAGCCAAGGGAAAAAAAGCGGGGGGAGGATTTTTTTTTCTTTGGAATTGGTCTGGATCTCTTTGGAAACCTGTATTGCCTAATGGTAGCAGGTGTTTTATGTGAGGGAAGATTATTTTCAGTTTCTGTACCAGTTATATCATATATAGTATTTTTAGTGACACTTTGTGCATCTGAAAGGGCTTCAGGAACAGGAAAAGTATGAATTACCATGGGTGACATGGGATAGGGTGAGAGGGAGGAGAGCAGGAAGTGGTGAGGCAGGAAATGGGGGGGTTCTAATGAGAATGAAGACTTTCTTTTAATTGTCACTCTGTATTTGCTGAGGCCACATAGAGAACAAGGCTTTCAGATTGGGAAATCTATTTTCTTACTTCCCTAAATATTTCCTGTTTTTATAAAATCACTTGGGTTGATACACAGCTGCTCCTGGGAATTGGAAAGAAATACTCATGTCCCTAATACTTGTTGAGTCTAAGAAGTTTGATGGGTTTTGTATGATTAGTCATGGTGATAGAAGAATGGATGTAAAAAATTGAGCAACATTCTTTCAAATGACCATGGAAAGCAGTTTCTTAGGCCTTTACTGAATGTAAACAAGTGTTATTTTGAAAGCATACGTCATTCTTTTGGTTTTACATTGAGCCATTCTGTTTTCTCCCAAAATACTGGGTATAGATTGCTTTTATGTATGTATATATCAGTGTCTTGACACACTGGTGTCTTGCTATGGACCAGTGGCTTATAGGTCTGAATTACTAGTTCTCTCTTGCTGTCTTTATCAGTTTATGCCATTTTTAAATGCCCTGCATTGTATTTAAACCCTGAAAATATTATTTTAGAATGGGCAGTGTCTGTATATGGCCCTTTAGCTGAGAGTTGGGTTAGGTTTCCTGTGGTGGGTTTAAGACCAGGATACATAAGTGTTTAAATACCTGGTCATTAATTTCTTAACTTCCATGTGATGCTAGGCCTAAGACTGCGTGGCTAGATCAGGTATATGAGGTGAGAACAAGGAGAATATTAGAGTTAGAGCTGAAATTTTTCTTAACTTATGAGTATGTATAGTAGAATTGCTGAAACTAAAGGAAGCCAACTGAAGTATTTGTGTGCTATTAAATATTACATTTAACCAAAAGCTGGTTTGTCTTAGAACAAGATAAAAGCTGAACACATGAGGCAACTTGGTTCCTGTTGCTTGATCACTGAGCAGCCATGTTTCCTGGGTACCCTGTGGCCCCAACTTAGTTAGGAAAGGTGTATTATCTGGGACCAGTTTTGCTGATTTATTCAGCACAGGAGTGAAATGCTCAACTCTCTCTCCACATGTATACAGTTCTAATGCAGGCTGTTTGTAGAAAGCAAATCTGCCCTAAAGGATAAACATAGCACTTTGCTGGCACAGCTGTACAACTTCTGTATTCAGGCTACAGCAAATGTTTCTTGCCTGCATTCAAAGCCGTTGCTGGCAGGACCCGTGTTGTCCCCGCACAAGGATTGGTTGTTCCAGCATTTCTTGTTCATAAACCTCCTCCTGCACATGCTCCATCTGCAGATCTTAAACACTGTGAATGTGTTGTGTGCTGTGGGATTTATGTGTCTGCTTCTTGTGCCAGGATGGAATATACATCTCTGATGTGAGTAAGAGATTCTTAAAATCCACTGTAAGCCTGGGTACAAAATGCAGGAGCAAATTTTATCTCCCCTCTTTGAGACAAAGCACATCTGTGCCCTGCAGTCCAGGGGCTGCTGGTGGCACTGCCCAGTGTGAGGTGGGTGGCCCAGCATGGGCTGGGATGGTGCCCCTGCACTCTGGTTCTGTTCAGTGCTGCTTGGAGCAGGCTGTGTGCCTGCCATGGGCTAACCTCTGTAAAATACCCCCCAGCCTTAGGGAGGGCTGATGTCCACCCTGCAACCAGGAATGTGGGCTTTGGATCCCATTTTTGGGCCCTCTCTGCCACACGAAGGGCCCCCTGCGTGTGGGGGGAGAAGAATAATGTCATCCTGGATTGTGTCAGCAATACCCAGAAAGAGACACCTGCCCTTGGTTTTAGCTGTGAGGTTGGGCCTGTAACTGGTTTTCTTGTGGTTTCTAGGAAAGGGGTGAGCTGAGGAGGTGTGATCAGCACAGGGTGCTGTTGCAGGGCAGATTGGTGCCCAGGAGCAGCCCTCCCCTGCTGATACAAGGGCTCCTCAGGAGATAGTTGTGTGTCCTCCTGTGGTGTGGAGCTGCCTCTGGGTGGGGCGGATCATCTGCCCGGTGATGTTTACACTGTAATAAGGTTTTGTGAAAATAAGCAGTTAATTACACGTGACCTACAAAGGAATAAAAATAGTTGGGATCTGTTCTTGGTTTAAAATCCATTTAACAGAGGCATGAAACGTGTTTGGGATTTTTAAACCTGCTTTTTTTTGTTGTTGTTTTAAACACCTTTAGAAGTATCAGGAACATTAAGTCTTTCTTCCCTGTTCTTGTTGGATCTCTCAGATGTGTCATAAGCTTCTCAGCCCTTAATTGAAGGGGTGGAGTGATATATTTTTAACAGATCCCTTCTTCCAAGTGTGTTTATAGGGCTTTTGAGCTAAACAGAGATGAGCTAAACAAAGCTTTGACGGTGCAAAAAACGTTTCTCCTCAATTATATTGGGGTTTTTTTGCTCATTCTTCAGTTGTTGAGAGAAACTGAGGTTTTTTTTTTCATTTGAGAAGTAACTTTTTTGACTATTAAATTATGCATTAAGAGATAAACTGAGTTAAATCCTAACCTGATCCATCTTCTGCTCCATTTAGATCAACTTAAGACAGTATTTTGAGTATTACTTAGAGAAATGAACAAACTCATTTGAGTATTTCCTAAAAATAACTCCTTTTTAAGCAGCAGTTTTATTCAACCCACAGTTTTTCCTTTAACTTAATGCCTCAGCAGTCTTGCAGGAGCTCAGACTGTCTCTGTGCTGAAGACCACCCCTGCTCAGCTGTTCTGCCCTGCCAGGACCTATTTGTGTCACACTCGAACCTTCAGGGTATGGTATTTGTCAGTCTGAAACGTAATAATCCTGGATCTGGAGAACTAAACTATAAACAGTGTGGTTGCTTTGGCAGGCCCTGGCAGCCACCCCAGCAGTTAACTAGCCCAGGGTTTAAGGCAGCACTGCACCAGTGTGTCCTGTAATTCATGATGCTAATGCATCTTTGTCTATGTGAAGGATTAGGGAGGCAAATATAAACTTAATAATCAAATTGGGATGAGAGCTTAAGAGAGGTGTTTCTGAGATGGAAGTGAGGTCTTTTGGGCTCATTGAAACATTTTGCATGGCATGGGTTTTTAAAGCCAGGCCTGAAGTTTTTGGCATTAGCTTGAATAAGGCAGGAGGCTGGATGGTTTTCATGTGTGTGCTGTGGAATATAATTGTGCTGGTGAAAGCATAATATTGCATAAGGAAGGCAGGTATTTTCCACTTAAGGTTTTAAATTGTGTTGGGGGCAAGAGAACCACTGATTTTTCAGGCAAAAATGTAGCATTTTGTACCTAAATTGGACATAATACTGCATTTTATACAGAAGGCTATGTCTAATTTAGATTACCAGAAGAAAACATTCAATAAGCTGTTGATCATGCTGGTTTCAAGGATGGGGTGGCAGAGGAGATACGAGACTGCAAAGAAGGATAAAATACTCCCTGTATGAATTCTGTATGAATTTAACATGTTTTTCTAAAATCAGATACAGTCAGGTCTTTAATGCAGTGCAATGTCGTCATGTACCAGGATGTTTTCTGTGCAGTAGGATGACCTTGCATTGGGATCTGCATCATTATCAAGGTAGGGGCAAAAGAAGTGGTTGTGAGTGTTAAACTGAAAGGTTTGGAGGTTGCTCTCCTGCCTCAACTACTTCAGAATCAGGCAAGGTGCTTATCAGGTAGCCTTAGCTGCTCATACAGGAGAGTTTTCTAAGTGAATTTCACCAGACTTCTCATTTGGGATTATGTTATCCAAATATCATGCTAGTATGACATGCTGTTGGATATTGGTGTCAAGTCCTTAAGTGATTTTATATATTAATTAGAATTAGTTATCAAACAAATGTTGTTCTCCATCTGAAAGGTGACAAGAAAAGTATTTTAGTGTTGTATGATACCAAAATATTTGATTACTAGTGTATAAAGAAAGAGAAAAAATTGTGGCAACATGGAAGGACTGTTGAAATGCTTTTTAGGGAAAAGACTTCGGAATGGCTCAGTAGAATTGCTTTGAGCATCAACATATTTTCATGAGGTTTGTTTAAAGTATCCTTGGAGAGGAGGAAGGCAGCATTAGTAACAACAGGTCAAAGTAAGTGTATTATTAGTTACATAACAAACAAATTGTCAACTGTGTGTGACAAACCATGCAGAGGCTAAGACTAGTGCTGAGATAAAGGAGTGTTTGATTTGTAGAATGGTCTGGTAGCTGGGCATGACTTTATTGCCTTCTTAATAAGTTCAGTCAAACTTGGTGCTTTGAATGCATTTAAAAATGATTTTAAACTTACGTGCATAGCAGTGGAGTAATTTGCTTTAATTTTTTTCTTCCAGTATAACAAAAAAATCTAATTTCACACTTTGGCCACTTGGTTGATTTTGTTGCCTTCCTGCATTTGCTTTCCTCTTACTTGATGTCTGTGAAACTTTTGCCTGTTGCCTCTGGTGTCTCTTTCTGCAGGAATTAGGTTGTTATTCTGCAAAGTCATAATGTGACTGTGATCCATGGTCTTAAGTTTATACCTGGTCATTCTGTGTATAAATAAATCCCTGATTAGTTGCTACCTACTTATCCTTCTGTCTTCAACCTCAGATCCCACACTATACAATCAGAATGCTTGTAACATCAGTCTTCTCTGAATAATACCTGTGTCCTTGCTGCAGCTCTGACACCTTAATTTCTCAGACTGTCAAGGCCTGAAATGAAGAATTTATTGAAACTTTTTTGGATGGCCTGAAAGCTCAGGTGAACTTACACTGGGTGGCATTTGCAGTGTAAAATGTGCATTACAGTGTTGCTGGGTTTCCTTCAGCAGCATCAAGTTTTACAATGGGACAGTTGGTTTTTGAAATCTAGAACTATGAATTAAAATTAATTTTTTGTTTAATATAAGGGATACAGATATTCTTCAATAGTTGTGGGGATTTTTGCCTCCACAAAAGAGGTGTGAGACAGAAGGGATTTCTGGGAGACAGTGTAAGGGCACTGGGCTTTTTTCCAAGCCATAGTGAGGATGCTGTTCTTGTGGAATCAGCCTGGCTGAAGCTGCTGTGCCTGGGACTGCATCCTTAGGCCAAGCTAAAGGGCTTTGTTCTTGCTGATAACCCTCCTGTTTCTGACTCGGTACAATATTAAAAAGGAAAATACTTTGTTCTTTTTTTCCATTCTTTCCTGATAGAAGCCCTGTTGGCCATAGTTTGTGAATGGAAGGGAATGAGCATCATGATGGAAAGCCATGCATTGTTGACAGTTGAAGCTCAATATTCCATGAGAAGTTCCCCCCCCTCTTTTTACCTATTCTGAAGTGTGTTACTGGCTTTAATATGCCAACGAAATAGTTGGTGATCTGGCCTGCATTTTTCTATGTTTGTCTATTTTTTCTTTATATCATGAAACTTACTTTCTCTAGAAAGTGCTGTTACTTTGTCATGTGTCAATCTGTTCTCTGGCAGACCACAATCACTGTGGCAAGAGGATAAAAAGAGAAATTGGATCTACTTAAGGAGTTATTCTTCAAAATGCTTCTAAAAATGTAAATTTCTGTTTATGTGGCTTGAGGAAAAAGGGGAAATCCTATGGCACTACTTAACAGCTTGGCCTTTTTAGTTACAAGTCCCTCCTGTAAGGCCATTTATGGCTTTATTTTTCTATGTGGAATTGTAGGAAAAAACTCTGTACAAAGGTAGCATAGTAATAAGTGGGGAGACAGTGGCATCCAGCCATGCTATTTTTAGGTGATTGTGTTCTTAACTTGCTGATCTAAGTGTTCTGGACAGTGAGTGGGGGAGACATTGTACTAGAAATGTGTGCTCACATAGCGGAATCTTGTCTGGAAACAGAATGAATAGCAGACTTGGTTATCAGGAGGGCAGTTCACAGAGTTGTAACTGGAGTATTTGTAGGTTAAAAGGATGCCCTGGTGATTAAAGCACAGTGTTTGCCGTGCAGACTCTTACTCGAGAGCTGTCAGCTCTGGCTTTCTCCTCAGTTGAGAAACTGAAATATGTGCAGTCTGTTCTGTAAGGACTTAGGGAAGAAGTGTAAAAAACTATTTTCTATTCCATGATGGCAGTGGGGGAAGAAATGCCAGTTGTCCTCAATCAAGTTGCTTCCAGTATTTTTTTAAGCTTTTCTTAAGCAGTGACCTCTCCATCTGAGCAAGTGGTGTACTTTTGGAAACCTTCAGAAAGAAGAGTGTCTCATTGCAAATTTCTGATAATTCCCTCTCCCCTTATCTGTTAACTTGACACTTGGATAGTTAAAGCTGACACAAGGCAACTCTTACTAATTCACACTCTGACCTCCTGGTGATGGGTGCCTTTTTCCTTGGCTTAAGCTGTAAGTGAGGCTATGCCTTAAATTTCAGTGCTGCTACTGACTTGGTAAGTTCACCCTCCTCCTGCAGTGCACTGTTAACTTTGGCTCTTCTGGCACAGAGCTGCACCATAAACCAGATACAGGAGCCAATCCAAGCTTCTGAAGAATAAATTCTTCAGGGTAGATCAGTTCCTGTCCCAGCAATGCTGTGACAGAGGTGTCTAAAACCCCACTTTACATTACCTGTATCATGAAACCGTTGCATTAGTTGCATATGAATGGATATTGAATGCATGTGTATAGGTTGGCACTTGGATGTTTACACATTCGTTGTTTCAGGGAGCGTAAAGTGACAGCTGAGGGGAAACTAAGGAAAGATGCAAAACTTCAGAGTGTCACCAGTTGGTCTATTCATATCTACAGTGAAACTTGACAGTGTTTTAAAATGATGGATAAATACCAGTTGTCCAACATGGCAGCTGCTGGTCACCTGTGTAGTGTTTTCCTATGCTTTGTGCAGGGTGATAAGTTTTAGTATGTAGACATCTACACAATACGTGTAATTTGTTTGGGATCATGTAAGGTGGCTTCCCCGGCGATTGAAATAATAATTAAGGGATAAAAAAAGCAACAACTCCCCCCCCACAATAGCACTGAGGTTAAAACAAAGTAATACCTTTGAGTCCCTTGACTAAATTTAAGTGTATTGCAGGAGATGAGGAATGCAGCTTTGCCTCAGGGAACATTGTACTTACACCTCTTCTGCTGAAAACTTGTCCTTACATACCCTCTTTCTTTGGTCAGGCTTTAGCTTTAGGTTGAGTTCCCCATCAAACCACAGTAAGGGTATTGTATAATTTTGCACACTTAAATTAGACACAGTGCATAATTCTAAATAGAGCTACACATCACGCATGATAATCACAGTGTTCCTGGAAGTTAAGCTGAATTTGGGATGCCCTAGCCAGAAATGATGATCATTTTTTTTATTAGCACATAAGAACCCTTATATTAGAGCAGGACTTCCCTTAGCATTAGGCCCATGTAGAACTGTGGCATTATAAGCTAATTAAAATTCTACATAGCGCTGTTTATGAAAACAAATTATAATGTGTTTTGTGCTTACTGTCAGTTCTCAGCAACAGGTGCTTTGTTAACAAGAAGCTGTCTATTTTGGGAACTTGTGTTAAAGCGGCTTTTATCTCTTCTGGGTTTGATATGCTTAAAATAAGTGAAACTTATGCTGTATTGAGAGAAGATTACTTATTCACTGAAGCTCAAAAGAAGCGATTACTGAATCTATATCTATTCTTTCAGTAATTATGAGGGTAATCTTGTAAGGGTTTGAATCCTTCTTACAGATTATTTCTCATCAGTGTGTAAAGTCAAACCTGTTTTAAAGTACAGTACCAGAGATAGTTTATGGAGTTGCTCTCCTGCATCCCTTTTGGCCTGGTATTCTAAAGGAATTTAGAGAATTCTAGAATCTCCTCATTCTAATTTTATACAACCTCTGATTTCTGAAATGACCACCTTCAACATCTGATACCAGAGAACGCACAATGCAGCTCTGTCTGGTCTGTTTCAGAGTAGCTTTCTTACCTTTTGTAGAGCATTTTGAAGGAAGGCATTTCTGTAATCTGACAGATTTCAAGTAAACCTTAAATTTATGGGGCTGTGTAGAAATATGAAAGGCAATTCAAGGATTCCTGCAGCACCTGAATGCCAGAATAGAGGTATGAGATAGCACAAACTCTAGAGGAAAGAAAAGGGCTCCTCAAGCAATATCTGTGACTTGTGCAGCTCGACACCAGTTCAGCCACACATGATGGAAACTGTGTGAGCTGTTGTAGCCAACTGCTGGTGAGCAATTACTGACATGGCTTGATTTTTCTAATGGGTGTAACTTCTGAATTTTTGTTCCTCTTGAGCAGAGATGCCTGAGCAAGCACTCTGTAAAAGGGTGCTTTTTAAAAAGTAGCTGCACGAGTTCTGTTACAAGTGTGACTTCATGTAAGGTTTCTGCCTCAGTCTTGTCTCAGAGACAGCCATCTTCCAAAAATGGGCCTGCTCAGCCTGTCTCCCTTAAATCTTGGGTGAGCTGGGGAGACTAAACTGAGCAAAACTTCATAATTGGAGGGGAGGACACTCTTCTCTGGCTTGTATATGGACATAGAGTGCTTTGGGTAGGACAGCATGGCCAGTGGGGTGGCTGGGCAATGTCCTCTCTGTGTTCCTCAGATATGCCTCTTGAGCTTCTCACCATGCCTCCCCCAGGGATGCCAGATCAAAGCCAGCTTCCTGAAACAAATACTGTTTTCTCGTGTTCGCTTTTCTTTGTAACTCATTTAGAAATTGTCTTTACTATGTACTGAACAACTATAGTTACTGTATTGCTCTCAGTGCTTTTAATGTTTAACTAGTTGTCTTCATTGAAGCTCCCTGTCATGGCTCAATGTAAACAAGTGTGTCTAGCTCCATGGGTTGTTTGCTGTTTTTTCTCTTGAACCCAGGAAGTGAGTTTTGTTGTGTGTGTGAGTTTTGTTTTGTTGTTTTCAGTTGCATTCAGGTTGACCTCTCCAAAAAGGCAGCTCTGTCAGCTTAGATCTGATAGTCATCACTGGAGAGACAGAAACTAGTGCCTCTTTCTGAAAGCATTTCTATGTTCCTCTAGACTGGAGTTTGCTGGATGAACTGGGCTTGCCTACAAATGTATTGTGCTGTTGGAGAATAAGAGTTTTTGAAGTTTTCCAAATCAGAGGAAAAAATGATGTTTCTTTGAATTTCAGGAAGTTTGGATGCTGTCATATGCAAGGGTCTAATTCTAAGGGTGCTGCAGTGTTAGTCTAGAAGAACTAGGAAGTCCCAATGTACAGGCTTAAGTGTACAAACAGTGACAATCCTTGGCATCTTGACTTGTATTTTGCTGCCTTAGCCTCAAATTGAAATGCATGATAAATAGGAGTGTTGAAGGCTTTTACAGAGTGCTGCACTTAATCTTTTAGGTGTCTTAGCAGTTAGCAGGTGCTCCATGAAGTAGTGGTCATTCCTGCAAAAAACCCAGCATCACACCAGTGGCTCTGTGTGGCAGCTTTCTGCAATTCCAACACAAATCCTTTTGTCTGTGCTCTTTGAAATCCAAAATAAAAAATTATTCTTCCTACTAGGTAATAAAATGTACCTCTTACATTGCTTGTTAATAATTGGGTTTTTTTAGAATTAATCTTCAATAAAGTAATGGAGTTCTTGGAATTGGCCCTGTATTTGATATGGTGACTATACTAGAAAGTTTGGAAATTAAATATGAAAAGTTTGCTTATACTTGTTTTTGTTTGTAGGCTTTTGAGTGGTCACTGCAAACAATTAGATGCTTTTGCATGAGGTGAATGAGAGGCTGAGGTACCACTTTTACAGAAGCTAATCTTTGGGTCTGGTAATCCGTGCTTTGCAAAGGTTAAGCGTGGTCACAAGTAGTAATTACAGTTTCAAAGTAACATCTATTAATAGTGTATGTAGACAAGCATGGAAAACTGAGTCCTTATTATCAGTGATCTCCTTGATACCAGTATGCAATCTGTGCATCTTTGTTCTTGCCTAGCAAGAGTGGAGAGGTTGTAGTGAAACGTTCTCTTGTTCCTCGTTTAACCTTGAGCACAAGAGCAGTCAGCTGTACTTAGCAGCATGCAAGGCTTTAACACTGGAGGCTTTGTCTATACCAGGTGTTCCTGGGTTTGTGGTATTCTGGCTCAGTTTGGTTATAAAAGTTGCTAATGTTCTGTCCCTTCCTAAAACCTGAACTGTCTCTTTTCTGTCCATCTGCCACTTCTGAGTTTGCACTTTCTCTCGTGTGTGTCTCTTTTCCACCAGTGTGATTCTTTCAGTCTTTCTGACATCTTAGATCTGAGATACAGCTTTCTTAAAAGTCCAAATTTTATTTATACTTTAATTTTTGCTAAACTTGCTAACTGTTAAAATTGGAAGTGAAGAAAATACTTCTGTAACTCTTTCTGTCTTTTTGTAAAGTTTCTGCAAGGAGTGTCTAGTAGAAGTACTTGATTTTAGCCTAAATTAAGTCTGTGCATGAAACAAAAATAAAAAGCTGTTCAACAGGAATAGACAGGAACATAGTAGATATTAAATGACTTGTCAGGTGAGTTAAAAGAACATCTTATGTAAGTCTTTGGTCACTAGCGTGAGTATTTTGTTTTTGTTATGAAGTCATATAAATTCTACTTCAAATTGCAATTTAAAACTTTGCTTTGTTTGAGCAGGAAGAAAACTGAAGGCTCAGTGGAATGAGTGGAAAGCTTTAAAATGTATGGATTCTCTTGGTGCTGAGGAAGTTGGAACTCCTGTGTTTTGAAAAATGCAGCAGCTGTGTGTTCTGCTGCTGCAGGAACAAAGAGGTCGCTGCCCTTACAGATCTGCTTGCATAGCTGGTCCTTAACCATATTCACTTTTTTTAACTCAAAGCATTCTGATGAAACTGGGTCAGAGTGTAACTACACATGTAGCTGTGCTGGCAAATGTGAACCAGCTGCAGTGCTTTAGCAGGGGTGAGCTGTAAGATGAAATGACATGTCTGCCTGCAACCAGCAAGCTGGGCTGAGCTGTAATGACTGAGGCCCCTATTCAAATCTGCCAGTTCTTCTTGGCTCCATAGCAAGTTGCTGGGACATGATAATGCCTTAAAGCAGCTACAAATGACTGCTCAGTGAATGTAAATTGGAGCCTTTTGGGAGGCAGCAATGGAGTAAAAAAAACCCCAGGGCTGTTCTGTAACTTGCTGTTAATTTGTGAGTCTAGTGCTTCATACCCTGAGTAGTGTCCTGCTTCCAGCAGGACCCCTGAGCAGCAAATTCCAATGTGAACCGGTATCCTCCATCACAGCCAGTGCTATGGGAGCAAGATTCAACAGAACTTTGCTCTTGGGGTTTTATGTGCCCTTTGTTTTGATAAGCCTGTAGAGAAATGCATTTGCTATTTATTGCTTTTTGTAGCAGCATGCCTTTTCATATGGTGGTACAGGTGGTATTGGGTGACTGTGCCAGTACATGCTACAAAGTGAAGTGTACTTTTGTGTGCCCAACTTTGTGTCTTATTTGTGCCTGGAATGGAGCTTTGTATGTTTAAGCAGCACACACTACCACTTTAGTCCTTGCTTCATTAGCACAAAGGGAAAGTGACCATTAGTGTTGGTGCTACTTCAGTCAGTGCTGCACTGCTTCATTATAAAGGTGATTATGATAGAGGGTGGAATGTTTTATTCACTTATTGAAATTGGATTTATCATTTGAGGTGAGTGTCAGGTAAAACTGTCAGTGTGCTGATTTTGACAGTGAAGAGTAGCTCACGCTCAGTGTTCTGCTTTCTCTTTGAGCAGCAGTTTTAAAGCTGGCATCAGAATGGTTCAGACTGTGTCTGCTGTGCTGCCGAGGCACAATGGTGTTTGGGTGGTCTCAGCATTAGCTTTTGGGAGGGATCCTTGCCATACCAGTCACAGATTTTAGGAGTGTTTGCAGAACACAAGACTGTACTGCAGGATGCGAGGATCTGCTTGTTTTCCTTACCACAACTTGAAGTATGAGAGTAACTGGTATTCAAGAGACCTTTCTCTTTGGGGAAGACATATGAAGAGAAAGCTGGCTTCTGTGCCAGATTCCTTTTTCCCTTGTCTAGAATGGAGGGGGGAGGGGAGGGTGAAAGAGATTATTCTTAAACCTTGTGTGTTTAATCCTGCTAAATGCTGCTCTCTCTGATCTTACTGATTAACATTTGAAGCCTATAAAGCTAGGGTATCAGTTATTTGAAACTAGTGGCATATAAACATTTTAATTAAAAGGAAAAGAAGGAAGGGGGGTGGGGAAGAAGACCAGTATCACAGTGCCTGCTCTCTGGGGAAGAGATGTCCACAAGTATTTTGTTACTTGCTTTACAGAGTATTGGAAGATGTCTCTTTCTCCAGAGAACTTGATATCCAGATTTGCTCTGCTTTAGTGTTTCTGCAGCTTCAACTCTATACATTTTATAGGCATGTTCTTTGCATATTTTTTGCTTAGTGCTGAGAGGAATTTACTCTGAGGATGTGCTGTGGTGAGGGAGGAAAGGTAGGACCTGTAGCAGCAGTAGCAGTAAGAGGGCATTATTAAATGAATGAAGTTCTGTATTACAGGAGCAACAGGAACAGGTAGACTGTAAGCACCTTTATTTGTAGGAAAAGGAGGACTTACCCTGCAGAGCTGAGTGCTGCCATGCTTCTAGTGGCAATAAATATCTTTAAGAAAACAGAGGAAATTTCAGCTAAAGTTTAGCAATTTTTAGCTAATACAGAAAGTGTGTGTTTTTTCCGTAATCTTCAAGGAAATAGATGTTCTGGGGTTGCACTGAGAGGAGTCGTTGAAGGCTCTTGCACTTCCCTCTAGTCTCCTTCTCATTAGTGCTTGTACAACTGGTTATACAACTATATTGTAAAGCAAAGTAGGGAATGTGTTTAAAATATTGTAAAGAGCTTTGTTGTTTTGGGTTTTTTTCTTTAAGACAAATCAATTCTGCATTCAGAATAACCTTCAGAATTCATGGCATTACCCTGTGAATGCTATGCAGGCACAGCTCTGGGGGAACAGGCAGAGCCCAGAGGCATTTCCAGGAGCTTGACAAGCTCCTCGTTTGTTTTGTGACACCTCAAACTGAGGGAGACATATATGTAGTCATGTTGATCCCAAGAGCTTGTTGTCTTTTCAGCTATGAAGCTGCTTCAAGTGTCATACCGAAGTGAAGCTAGGGGAGACCATTTTTGAAATTATGGATAGTGTATGCACTTGGGATTTATTTTACAGTAGGCTTGATGCTCAGCAAGGGCTTGCTGCCCCTAAAAAGTGTCCTATTTTTAGCCATGTCACTTCCTGTGCAGTGTGTGTCATTTCTCTGGAGTTGATCATCTATCAGATCAGCAAGCTCTCCAGTGCACCAGAACAAATATTTGTGTTGTTTCCGTGAGATGACTGAGCTGATGTGGCTGCAGGCCATCAGGAACAGGGGGGCAGCAGTGGCCAGAGCTGTGGGAGCAGGCTCACTCTGACAGCCCTGTTCCAGCAGTGACTGCCCACCTCTCCTGCTTTATGGGATCTTTGGGCTCGGTGATACTGCGGCTCTTCCTGCGTGTGGGGATTTACGGACCGTTTTGAAACAAAAATCATCAGAAGCTGAGCCAAGCACTGGGCTGATGGGAGGTCCTTCCCTCCCCCAAAAACATCTGTTCAATGGTCTCTCGCTGCCGGTGCTTGCTGCGATGGGGCCAGAGTGCAGCTGCTCTGCTGGTGGCTGTTTGCCTGGGGCAGCGAGGAGGAGGAGCAGTCCCTCAGCAGTGCTGTGTCACCCGGCCCTGCCCGCCGCGGGACTGCTGTGAGCAGGACAGGCCTGGCTCAGTGCAGGGGCAGGAACTGGGAACTGGGCACGAGAGACTTGGCCCTCCTTCCTTCTGTTTTCAATGCCTGGTTTTGGCCAGTGATTCTCTTAATTCTTTAAGCCTACTCTGCTGCTGAAACAGGCATTTCCACACATGTCTACAGCTAGACCCTCTCTCCTGCCCAAACAGCACATGCATGACAAATGAGCTCAGAAACCAATCTGTGTTGAAACTAATTGGCAGAAGGTCGAGTGGTTGATTTTTTAAAGTTTGATCATTTCCTTGTTTCATTTTGGTGCATGTGAGCACTGAAAGGGAGGGCTAAGCATGGGAGAGCTTATTATACTGGTTTGGCATTCTGTGGCTTCAGGGTTCAAATGGATGAGTTCAACCATCCCAGGAGCTTACAGGCTGCTAAAACATGTGTTGTCCCTCCTGGTCACGTGTCCTTCTCATGAATTCCAGAGGCTTTCCTGTGTTGGACTTTCTACTTGTTGTGTTTTCACATGTGAACTGATTGAGCTCACTGAACTGTCAGAAAACTTTGTGTTGGTGATGGTCTGTTCTTTTCCTGTGGGTTTTTTTGGTAGTTCACAGCAGTAATTGTGTGGGTGAGGGGGATTGTACCTAATTGCCTCCTTCATACCCAACACACTGTTGTCTTGGTGCAAGTTCTCCTTTGGCTTCATAACATTGCATCAGGTTGATCCTATCTCTTATTCATTATATTTCTTGAATATTAGCAGCCAATGAAAGATCTTCCGCTTCCTGTGGCCCTTATTAAAACTCTTCAGAAGAATCCCTGGCACTTCCCCTTGGAGATTGAAGTATTCTGGAGCCTCATGCCAGTGGCTTGTGCTTTGACTGGTGACAGGATCCACTTGTTAATGAACTTGGGAACTGGCTTAGCTGGAACTCAGGCCAGCTTTTCTTGTTTTTCGTCTGGGCATCTTTGGGCACCTTTCACAGTTTGTTTA
This sequence comes from Illadopsis cleaveri, assembly GCA_013399915.1. Taxonomy (NCBI): domain Eukaryota; kingdom Metazoa; phylum Chordata; class Aves; order Passeriformes; family Timaliidae; genus Illadopsis; species Illadopsis cleaveri. The sequence goes on along the minus strand of VXBB01005684.1, from coordinate 646,553 downwards.
TTGAATTGGAACAGAACTTTTTTTTTTACATGCATGTTGGAGATTGTTATTCTGTGTTTGGGTTAGCACCTGGTCCCTTCAGCAACCTTGTGTTGGGGAATATTAGCAGTGGCTGGTGCAGTTATTGAGTTCCTGTGTGCTGCTTGAAGCTAATATTGAACAGAAAGAAAATCATGGTACAGTCTGGAAGTTAGTGTAGGGTTCTTTAATATGCTATTGCCTAAAGTTAAAAGGATTAATACTTGTATTGTGACATTGAATCTCTATTAGCTCTTGAAATATTCAGTCAAAAGTGTTTTTAATTAGTCTTTCAATCTTAAATATTCTATGCCAAAAGTGACTTGTGTAAGGTTTCAGCTTTAAATTGGCTCTGATTACCAAAGCACAGCAAACTTATATTCATTTGCACTCCCCTGTAATGGCTTCTCTGAAATGTTGGGCCCAGCATAAGAATTAAATTCCACATGCACTACTTGCAGTTTCATTCTGAAAGACTGTCTGGAGAAAAGCAGGAATGAAAGTGCTCTTTCAGCTACAAGTACAGTACTTCAGCAAAAATCAAATTTAGCTGTCGTGTGAGGTCAATGGGGGCTTTGTATGTCAAAAGCAAGTGCTTTTCTGTTGGGGTGGGGGAGTGTAGTCAACAGCTGAAATAAGCTTAATTGCAGGTTGAAGCTGAAAAAGATACTATCAGATTTTGTCTTCCTGCCTGTACATCTTCCTTGTCTTATCTCTTGAATACTTCTTCATCCGTAGAGTACCTTATTGCTGTGAGCAGAAGACTTGACTTGTTTCTGTGTTGCTGTTGGCTTTGCAACCCAGAGGTTTGCTCTTGGTATCAATTTCATATGTTTTGGGGAAATAAAAACGAAATGGAGTGCATGTGGGTGTGAGAGGAGATGAGGAGACTTCTCTGGAAACAAAATAATGGGAAAGTTGTTTGTTTGGCTTCAGATACGTCTTATGTTAAAGGAAGTATTTTTTACTGTGGTACTTCTCACTGTGATTTAATCTGGTTTTATAACATGGCAATTGGTGAAGTATTCAAGTATCTTGAAACCCCTTTCCCTCTGGATTTTTTCCTTTTTGTTTGAAATGTATACTGATGTTACTTGTGAGATTGATTTTATTTTTTCAGTAATGTTGCTTATCTTTGGCTTGACTTGCAAGAATTAAAATTACCTATGCTTCAGTTTACTTCTTAACCAGGAAGTGGTAGAGCTAAGTTGATCTTGAATTAAATATAAATAATTGATACTTTGATATACCTAGTTTCTTAATGAGAAGTTGTTTTTTCTTTCAAAATTGGTTAAAAATTGCAATTGTATATTTGTGGAGAGGGGGAAATGGAAAATTAATTTTATCTCATGAAATGACATGTCAAAAATGATTTGCAAGTTAGACCACCACTTGGTAATAGTTAGAAGCCTTAGAACATTGATGGAAATTGTCTTTTGTTGTAATTTTCTTGTAATATCTTGCAAATATCTGTAAACTTGTTTAATACAAGCCAGGGGAAAAAAGATACAGTTTTAATGAAAACGAAATTTAACAATGTTAAATAATGCAACAACTCATATATCATATATCTTCTAACTCATATATCTCTTCTCATTTTTATTATATTTTCACACAGAATTTATAAGCAGGAGGTTGTGTACATGTCTAATATTTTTGACTGTAAGGGTGATTTTCTTAGTGTGTGAAAAATCATAGTGTGGGGTTTGTGGTAAGCAGTTGTGTCATCTTTCACTAATGACACAGTGACTAAACAGTGACATGTGAATTCATGTGACTGTTGTTAATCATAAGTACCATGCAGCAAGTAAGCCTGTGTTACCATTGTTTCATTTTACAGTTCTCATGCACAGTGTCAGGTGTTCAGGTCACAGCAGAAATGTCCCCCTCCCCTGGCAGTAATACTTCCAATATTTGCTAAAATTACTTTTCTTTGTGGGGTATATATTGCAAATAAATTGGTGGGGATGGGAGGGTGGGTCATGCAAAGCCTACATATTACTGTATTTGTGTTATTGGGCAGACTTTATAGACTTTTTGGGAAAGGGCACCAAGTTACCCACAAGGCATTTTTTTCTGGAAGGTCGTTTTGCTGAGCTATAGGAAATTCCAAATTTTCAAATGTCAGCTGTAAAAGAAGGATTTTCTCAGGCCTCTAAATACTGGGTTGTGTATCAATTTCAGGTTTCTAGAAGAAGGGAGAATGGCTCAAGAAACGAACCGCAGCCAAGTGCCCATGCTGTGTTCCACTGGCTGCGGCTTTTACGGGAATCCTCGCACCAACGGCATGTGCTCAGTGTGCTACAAAGAACACCTTCAAAGGCAGAACAGCAATGGTAGAATTAGCCCTCCTGGTAAGTAACCCCAACACCTGTGTGTGTGTGTGTGTGAACAGCTCAACTTGGCACAAAAGGCAGCAGCTTCCTGGCCATATCCAGACACTGATTGTTGGAGCATTAGTGCAAACCGTTTCATTCCAGCATCTTGCCTTGTGGAATGAGCATGGATGGGATGCTCATGATGTGATTGTGTTGCCACTAGTCTGCTCAGGAGTAGACTCTCACTAATACCTTTTGTATTCGAGTGTTTCTGATTTGAAACTATAAAAATGCAGAAAAAACACTGCACCAATGTATTTTTGCTGAAATTACTGACAGAGATAGGATTGAGCTTGGGGAATGTTTGTGAAAAGCATTTTAAGTACTGGTATTTCATCTCAGCGGCCTCATGCTGAAGGATTAACCTGTAAACACTTGATAGTGGTGCCTTTTCCTTTTGAAGGCCTTCCGGGGCTTTTGTGTACATCTTTCCAAAAGTGCCCCTGAAGGCCTTCAAATAAAGATCTGCTGTTGTATTAGCTTTTTACTAAAATTATCTTGAGTTTCATTTCCAGGTTAGGAAAAGGCAACAATAGTTTCTACTTAACTTCACATACTTTCTGTTCTTTTTGGCCCAGTGCCCTGTGTACTGTTGCCTTTACTTTTAAATTGAAGCAATAGTTTCTATTGAAATCTGGGGATCTGAGTTCTACACCTTCAAAATGCATCTGGAGTTGGCATTAGGATGCTGTACTGGTGTTCTCACAGATCCATCCTGGTTTTTTAAACAAAACACCAGATTCTCATGTCAGAGTACAGCAGTTCATGCTGTGAAAGCTGCTCGTAGATGCTTGAATTAACAAAAAATAGTAACTGTTTTAAAACTCCAGCTTCAAAATTTTCTGCAGTGTAAGTTCTGGGGGCCTGGGGTTGGACTTGAGATCAAAATATGGCCAAACATTTTTTTTTATTTTTGTGAAATTACGTTTCATTGTGGGGTAGGCAGAGATTCAGTTACTTTCCTGACTGGTGTTTAGGGGTCAGAGATTAAATGTGCTGTGTAGCTTTTGTAATCCCGGGAAGCAGCATAACACATTTTCCCTGGGTGTGTGTCTTGCAGCAGCCTCTGTCAGTAGTATCACCGAGTCCTTACCGGTCCAGTGCACAGAGGGCAGTGCCCAGGAAACTCAGTCCACTTTAGATTCTACATCGACTCCATCTATGCAGCCAAGGTAAGGTGCTTCGGTCTGCTCTGTGTCTTTACAGAAAAATCTGTGTCAGAATGATTAAATGAAGTGTCCTGATCCTGCATAATTGAATGCTGGAAAAGGTGTAAGATTTCAGTGCTAACTTTAAAGCATGGGATCTCAGGGTGAATGCTAGCAGATCTCTGTGCTTCATCTGGCATTCAAATGGAAATTTGCCTTTAGAATTTAGCCTCAAATAAAAGGTGTCAGCTTCTGTTCTGCAGAGATTTGTCTGGCTGTTCTGCTTCCACAATTTGAAGTTGTACATTTACCAAAAGAGAACTCTTCTCATCCTAGAATTTTGAAGATTTTGTAAAATGGCAGGGAGCTGTTTACTAGAGCCCTCATAAATAAATGTATGATAGTGTGTTAACAAGCCTTGCATTGGAAGGAGTGGAGAGTACTAGAACAGGGTAAAGACACGAGGCTTGGTACAAGTTGTGCCACTGAACTGATCTCTTATTAAACAAGTAATTTCCATCTGGATTATTCAAGGATACATAATGTCCTCTTGTCTTCTTGTAAATCACTCAGACTTACTGAGTGTTCTCCATTTGTAAAAGCTAAATATTTGTTTATATTTAGTGGCTCCATTTCAGTTTAGAGTGACACAACCAACAGCAATTTAAGTGTTTTGGAAATTTGAGTGAAAAGTGTTAGTGTGTTATATCCTATGGAAGCTAAACTTGCAGTAATACTCATTTCAACTTTTCTTTAAAAAAATGAATGTAGTAGAACACAGGCTGAGGGCGATTTCATCAGTTACTGCTGACTGATTCTGCTCAGACTGTTTTCTGCTCCCTAGCTTTTTATAGGAGGTGTTATCTCATGCTTGGATCCTGCATATGAACTGAGAGCTAGGTGCCATGCTTGATGCTATATTTAGTCTTTCCATTCTGAGGTTTCTAGTTGGGGTAGAAAATAACACATCTTACCCTGAAACAACTCTTCTGGTGTGTGTAAAAAAAAAAAAAAGTTCATCCAGGTCAATGCACAGATGTGAACCAATTACAGTGCCTTGCCTTTGTTCTCTCACAACTTCAATAAAACCATGAAAGAATAGAAGTACCTCACTGATCACTGGCTTGATTACTGGCTGCAGGAGAAATGAGTGGATGGTTGCTCTTGGACTTGTACTTCAAAAAAATCAGTGTCACTTGCTTGTTTTTTGGGGTTGTTTTTTTTTTTTCAAAATAAAAAAGCAGGAATTCAACTTCAGTCTCTGGAAATACCTCAGACTTATGAAACTCTGAGGACAGATAAAATTGATTGACAATGCCCTTTTGTAGGTGGCCAGAGGGGCAGTTCAAGACCTGCATGCAGTTCTTGGCAATTAAAATTGCAACTCCGGTGCTCTGGTTGTGCTGTGAAGTGCTGGTTCATGGGCTGCTGGATAACCTGATTTTTGTCTTCAGAGTGAATCCCACAGTGGAAAGGAAGAATAAAAAATGCAGATGAGATAATGCTGCTTCTTGCTTGGGACTTGAGCTCTGTCTTGTTCCATAGGAGAGCTGCTGGATGAGCAGCTTGGCTGGGAGTGATGGCTAGTGTTGAATTGCTCTCTCTCCACTGCTCAGGGTGTTCATTGGTGAGTGTTCAGCCATGCTGTGATTTAGCATATGGCTAAAGGGTTGGGAAGTTTGGCCTGCACCACTTTACACTGTGAAAATCTGAGGGGTTCTGTGTGCAGCTGCTGCAGCTTTATTACTGGAAACATTGACATGCTGCAATTTTCTTGTTCGTATCACCAGAACGCTGAAACTATCTCCTCTACAATTATCTTGCTGAATTGTGTTATAAAGATCCTTGCATATTGAATGTTGCATTGTTGCTTCTGTGTGGAATGATGGTATGCCAAACCACCCAAAATATTTTTTCCTTCTTTATAGTGGAACTGTTTTGTTGCATTCAGTATGAATTAAAAAATATGTTTACCTTTTGTGTCAGTTCAGATTGTGGCAGTTTTAAGTGGTTACAGAAACAACTTCAGAGTGAAAAGTTCTGGGATACCTTTACATCAAGAGGTGCCCTAATGTCTCTCTTACAGGAAAAGAATGTGGAAATGCATCATAAAAACCATAACTTTCTTCTTTTGCCCCTCAGCCCTGTGTCAAGTCAGTCACTTTTAACAGAATCCGTAGCATCATCCCAAGCGGATAGTACGGCTGTGGACAAAACAGTACCTGAGACAGAAGGGTTGCAAGGTTGGTGCCTAGTTTTCAGTGACAGAAACTTATGAATAATGTTTTTTAAACTTTGACTGTTCTTAATACACTCCAGTTCAAGACATGGATGATTCTCAAACTCAAATATTCTGTGAAATCAGAAGGCAAAATAAGGATAAAGTTTATTTTCCTAAATGGCAAGTCAAGCTGAAGCCTTGTGTTTAATTGGTGATGTCAGTGTCTCCCATAAACAAGTGTGTTAATTGGTGTTGGAAATGCACATCATAAATCAATATCCTGTTCTGTCTCTGTGCCATGGCTATTACATCTAAGTAGAGTTTTGGGTATCTGTTACTTCTCAGAGTAACCATTTACAGCACATATTAGAAGTTTATGAGCTTATTTGTGATAGAGGGTGTTTGACATAGCCATTGCAAGAACAGGGTCAGTATGTTTTATAAACAGGAAACACCTATAAAAGAACCTTTCACCTATGAACTGTAGTGGTGTAAGATTTTGAACTACTGAAATTCACTTTATCATGTATAAAATTACCAAACCATAGGCTGTGTTTGCTTGAAGGAAAATGGCTGAGTGGGTTAACTATATTGCCCTAAAATCCTTCTTGCTGGTACAATGTAAAGTTCCTTTTCACTTTTTTCTTGTTTTCTATGTGCAGACTTTCAGAGCTTAAGACTAAAAAATATTTAATAGTATTTCTTAAAAAATGAAAAAATGTCAGATAGTATACAAAATGTACTCAGACTGGTAACCTATAAGCATTATAAAAGGTATTTAAAGGTAAGTCAGTAAGTATTCTGCCTTCTGCTGAGACAGTTTAGGTTTTAGTGGGGAGGATTATTTTTCTGTGTACTAGTCTAAACATACAAGTATGGGTTCTTTACAGATACAACTTGTAATTCCACTTAAACATTCTAGATATTAGATCCTTAACTGTGCCTCTGGTATCAAAGTTTTGCTTCTGAGATACTTTTCTAAGCCTGACCTGTTCCTTTCTGTAGGATGGAATATAAGAGTCATAAGTCAGCTGCTGTGCTCAGTAAGGTCATCTCCTTGCTTAATAAACTTGGGAGAAAAGCTTTTAATTCAAATTTTTCACCACTTTACTAACCTTTGAGGTGTCAATTAGAAACGTGTTTACTCTTGAAAAGATACATTCTAGAGATACACTCTAATGCCTGTTTAAAAATTAGTGTTCTGGAGCTGAGAGCTCTTGTCTCAGTTTTGACAATGCATCTCCTGGCTTTTCACTGGGAGGCAGAGGGAGTACTGTACTTCTCACTGTGAGGTGACTTGGGCCTGTGAAAAGACTTTTCCCAGCAAGTTTTCAGAGGCATGTCTCTCGTCTTACTCATCTGGATAAATTTGTGCTGCTTCTAATTTCCACCTCTATAAGCTCATTCTCCTTATGAGAAGATAAGAGGTTTCTCAACCAAAAGTTTTGAATTTAGGGATGCATCTGTGTTTTACAGTATGTTTTTCAAGGATCAGTGTATATCAGATGTTTAGATTACTCAGCTATGTCCTCTGTCCTTTTCTTTGTACACTCATTTCTAAACTAAGAACATCACCAGTGTGTAGTTGCAGTTCTAAATTACCATCCCTATTTATAACTCTCTGGCAGGGTCAGCCTTATTTCCTTAAGAGTTCCTTCTGTGTTGTCCCTTAACTGCAAATCATAGGGAATGTAGTGTTTCCAGTTTTAAAGCATTTTGATTTGAAATTATAAATTTGGAAGGAAAGCAGCTTAGAATGGATGCTGAGAGGGATTTCATTAATTGCTGTCACATTTGTGCATCCTGAAGTTTCTTTTTTTTGGAATCTGAATTTTAGGTTGCTGACAAGCATGTAATACAAACGTGAATTCAAGTGGTTTCTTTAGCATTGCCTAAGTTTCTAACATTTAGAAAAAGATAAGGTCACAGCAATGTGCTAGTTGGTCCCAGAGTGAAGTGCATCTAATAATACTTCTGTTGATGCAGGGGAACAGGAGAAATAATGTCAGTATTTATTTTGATAAAATCTTCCCTTGTGGGAATGTCTGTTCTGAGGTGAATTGTTCTGTGCTGCTGGTGTAAGTTAATGTATTGTGTTCAGCTGAGGTCCCCTTAACTTGCCATTTAACAAAAATTACCAGGCTGCAACAACATTGAATGAAAGACTGGGTGAATAATTAAGCTTTCTTAGATAACTGTTACTACTTTTCTAAAACAGCCAGATAAATGAGACTTGAGCTATGTGCAACACAGTCCTTGCTGTTTGCAGTCAAGCTAAAACTACAAAAAGGGATAAAATTCCCAAAGAGCAGTTCAGATTTGTCTTTGTTGGATTTATTTCTTCTTTTGCAGAAGAAATAGAGGAAAACTCTGGAATATGTTAGTAAGTGTAGACTTTGGAGCTAGTGTTTGTATGATGATACATGTGGAACAGTGCAAAAGCCCAGATGCTCTAAAATAGGGACTAATAGAAATTTTTTTAACTTTAATGTTCTTAAATGCCATGAACATACCATTAAAGACGACCTAAAATGAAACTCATTAAGTACCATGCAGCTTTTCTAGCAGCTTTCTTCTGTTCTGACCATCTCTCCAAGTCATTTTAATTACCTCCTAGGCTATTGTGCCTTTTGCTCAACATGATGGCCCTGTTAGGATTAACCAGTCAGGATTCCTGATTTGTTAGCCAGAGGATTAACAGGGCTGCCTCCAGGCAAGCCTGCAAGCAGGTAAAGAGATGCTTCACTTCCCTGGGGTAAGCAAGTTAAAACCATTCAGGTAACATGGGACTAAAAGTATAAATCCAGCTAATTGATGGACTCTCAGCCCCTCTGAGAGGGCTGAAAATTTCTGAGAATGAAAACAGCCTCTGATTTTCAAGCTGGTTGTGAATTGGAGAGGAGCCTGTACTATTAGCATTGCAAAATGCCATCACTTGTGCCATGTGGTGTGGTTATTATTTGAAAAACCAAAATACAGAGTTAAATTGGATTAACTGTCTAAAAGATACATACTATTCTGAATGAAGTCATCTGATTTTGTGCATATCTGGATTTTAGTGAGGTAGAACAGTTAAGTTCAAACTAAGTTTAAAAACCTAGATATTAAAATATTTAAGTTGCTACAGAATTTTATGTGGAGGTAACTTCAACCTGGGGTGAATGCAGTTAAACTAATGGCTTCAGTTTCAGTGGGCTTTATCAGAGTTGGCTCAGTAGACAGTACTGGGAAGGAACTGATGGATGCTTCTCACTTTTGTGATAGTACCAGGGACTTGGAGGTAGAGTATGATTATGATACAAGTGTATAAAATAACACAGGATACCCTGATATACTGGGTGAATGCTCCAGGGAAAGAGGAAACATTCAACAGAAAGATTTAAAGCTACATTCTGTGGGTGAGTGTGCTCTTACTTAATTTGCCACTTCCTAACATTGAAACAGTGTATTTTAGGCTGATCATGTCAGTTTAAAATGTTCACAAGTAGTGATATTCTCCTTTGGATTAACTTCACATGTCACTCCTCTGGAGGTGTGGGGGTTCTTCCTAGGCCTAGTGAAATGCCCTTAAGAAGTGAATGTAGCTGTTCATACTATTCTGTAGGAATGAGAAACATTTTTCTTTTAAAATCTCTGCCCAGTGATGCAGGAGTGATGAATGTAAAACATCCAGAGAGAGAACAAACAGGTGAGGTGTTGGCTGTCCTGCTGCACTCACAGAGCTGTGCTGTGCCTGCAGGGATGCAGAGGCTGGAGTTAATTTTATCATGTGGATGCTGTTTTGTGGTCAGTCAGAGCACACTGAAGCTCAGGCAGGGGTTGGCACAAGCAAAGCAACAGGAGAAGCTGGTGCCTTTAGGAGGAAATCCAGACTCTGCTTGTTTTGGTCAGTTAGGAACATGTTCTGTAAATCAGGAAACTTCTAGTGGCCAGCCCAACTTATCAACTCCAGAAATACATGCCTGTGTTCATACCTTACTCCTTTTTGGTAAATTGGCAGCTTGTACTGGTGCTGCCAGGACTTCTCTTCCTTGGCTGCAGGCAGGGCTGGGGCTGGGGGAAGGGAGGACTTGGTTCAAGGAAAGCAGGCAGCAGCATCCTGGAATCCAGATGAAGTCCACCAGTTGGGAGTGGCTGCAACATATTTCCTGCAAGCTCCAAGCTGGGCAGTATTGCATCTTACCTGGCTTTGTTCTGCTGTGGTCATCACAGATAGCTTACAGACTGAACACTGGCACTTGGTCATCTGAAGTGGTTGGGATGTTTGTGATCATCATAGAGGATTTTGGTTCAAATCTCTGACTTCTATTCTAAAGCAAATTGAGACCTAAAATTTATCGTTACTACAGTAGATACAAAGGAACTTGTGGTGCAGTAGAAGAATCTTCCCACTCGGTTCTACACTGAGCAGCAACTCTTAAATATTTTTAAACCTTTTTAATGTGAGAGCCATACGCACAAAGAAAATGTAAGTAAGGGTGTATGAGAGCCTTGTTATGCAGGGAAGAGTGCCAGTTTTTCCTAAATTTAGCTAATAGTTACAGAGGCTCTTAGTGAAACTTACATTGAGGTAACTGGATTTTGCTACAACAGGAAATGCAAGCTGGAGAACGTTAGCCCATGGCATGAATATGTCTTAATGAGCTAATAAACATTGCAATATCTGTTTTGTGTAAAACTACAAAAGTTCATTTGAGGAAATCTTACCCCTTCTGGTACTTACCTCACCTCTCTTAGTCCTTGCTGACTTTTAGTTCTTACCTTGCAATCCTTTTGATATTATGCCCACTCAGAAATGTGCCCTTTAACAGCCATTTAAAGCCATTGAACCTTTTTTTCTTTTTTTGCAAACTATAATTGTTATAAATTTCAGGACAAAGGGAAGCTTTTAACATAGATGGTGACTTAGAAGGGTTTAATAGACCATGTATAATAGTATCTTTGCTAGATTAACCTGTGGAATATACTGTCCCCTCAGGCAAAGTCTTTGCTGGTGATCAGGTATCTTGCTATCCATTGATGTTGCTTAGTACAATGTTTTGATACATAGCAAAAGTGATGAGTGCCCTTTTCTTTTTTTTTTTAAAAAGATAAGAATAGCAGCACATGAAAAACCCCACTGGATTTGTCATGCAGAAGAGCTGTCAGCTGGTGAAGAGCTAGCACAGGACTGCATCTGACAGTCTCTGACAAACAAAAGTCCAGCTGCACAGAGATGCCTGCAGCTTTTCCCCTGACAAATGTCTGAGCTTGCTGTTGTATTCCCTTCCTTACAGCACTGGTTCTAGTGCTGCTTCCATCCACACTCCTCCCATCTGGAGCTTGCTTTTGTTCTTTGCTGCAAATACTCCCAACTTCTCTATGCCTTACTCACTGGAGACTTGTCCTGCTGTGGTCTAGCTATGTCTGGTAGGCAGTGGTTGGCTCTTAGCCCTTCTTGAAATGAAGTTGGGGTTTTTTTGTTTCTATTTCTGTTTTGTAATGTAAGGAATGTGCAAATACTTGAGGAAAACCAGCCAACTTCTATTTTTACTTGATTCGGGCAAATACTACTATTACTTGTTCGTACTCTCCCACACAACCTGTAACCTGTTTCTTTTAGATGTGAGAGAACACTAAACTAGGTTGAAAAATGCCTCAGGAGAAATGCCTTTAAAATTAGGTTTTTACCTGCTTCCTTCTGGGCTCCAGGACAGTGTAGTTCCACGTTGTGAGTCTGGTCTCTTGAGCTGGTGTTTCTCACCCCAGGTAGTGACTATGTCCTGTGTAGGCTTTTTCCAGGTGTGCAAGAGCAGCAGCATCACTGTGGTAGAGATTGTTCTGAAACACTGTGTTTTGTGTGGCTTCCATGTTGCAGTCTTCAGCAAAAATAATGTTGATTCAGGTTTTGAAAGAGGGTGTTTGGCTAATCTGATCCTATTACATAGAGTGCTTCTTGCAAGCAGATTTTGGGAACTGGGCGAATAACACTGTGGGGAAACACTTGGCTGTTGGATCTTCTTCTCAGATCTGACAGTGCTGCATCTTGCTATTAAACCTAATGTTTATTCTTCTGGTTGTTTTTGTGGTATTTTCAAGCATTTGGTGAGTTCTATTCTTAAATTATATCAAAGGTTTAGAAGGAAGAAGTTCCAGTCGCTGCAGAGAGACCAATGTACGTCAGATATGGAACTGCAGCAAAATGGCCAAATGCACGATTTGGGCTTTAGATTATTGTAGGTCTTAAAAGGGGAGAGACAGATTTTTTTTCTCCTCTGTTCTTACTAACTTTTTTAATGTCAGCTTCAGTGTCAGAGAATGCAGAGCCTACACCTGAAGAGCAGGACAAGTCACTTGACAAACCAAAACAGAAAAAGAATCGTTGTTTCATGTGCAGGAAGAAGGTTGGACTGACTGGTAAGAAATACTGATTTCAGTTTCCTTAGGCTTGTTTAGGCTTTGGACCTTTGAAATGTTATCTTAAAGAGAAAATGGGGCATGGTCATTTGACACTGATTTGAAATGACAGTCAAAGGTGCTTTCAGCTGACTCTTACTAGATTAGTCATTCATGTATCATTTTGTTTTTCAGCCTCCTGTCTTAAAGCGAAGTTCATAATTCCAAATACTTCCTTTTGGAAGTCTGCCTATCTTAGGAATTGGATGATAGCTTGCTGCCATTCACTGGCCAGCTTTGCAGTGGTCCAGTGAAAAGGCCTGAATTCTGGAGGGTGAAGATTCATAAACGTAGCAAAAGAGCAGGAGTTCTGTAGGAATGTTCTGTGCTAGAACGTCGTGAAAAAAGAAGGAATGGTCAAGTCCAATCTTGCTGTAATCACTTAAAAATGTATTACTTGTGATTCTTATGCTTTCTGCAGCAGAGGCTCTTTGGCTGATTGATTGACACTGGTGACTGAGATTTATTGCTAGTGAGTGAACACATTCAGGATTTAAAGCAAACCAGTGTAATTAAGAATGTTGAAGTGTCTAAGCTGCTGTTTCTGTCCACAGGGTTCGAATGTCGGTGTGGGAACGTTTACTGTGGAATGCACCGTTACTCAGATGTACACAGTTGCTCTTACAATTACAAAGCTGATGCTGCTGAGAAAATCAGAAAAGAGAATCCTGTAGTTGTTGGGGAAAAGATCCAGAAGATCTGAACTGCTGCTTCTGCTGGAATACACAAATCTTCTGACCATCTGCAGATTAAATTGACTTGAGCTTTTTTCCTTAGTCATCAGGAACGTAGAGCAGTGTATCTTGCCTAGACCTTTTAATCATGCATGTCATCAGATGAATAGATTTTTTTGTTTTCGTTTTTTTGTTTTGAAAATGACTCTGAACATTATTTTCATTGCAGTTTTCTGTGGCTGAAGACTTAAGTAAACTTTACAAGTATTATCCTTTAAGATCATTTTAATTTTAGTTGAGTGCAGAGGGCTTTTATAACAAACATGGAGAAAATATTGGAGGGCTGTGCTTTTCCAGGATAAAACATGCATGCGTTAACTTTGCAGTTTATTTTCGTGTTGTATATAGCTTTTCTCTGCAGCACAATTTCCTTTTTTTTTTTTTATTGATAATGCCTTGTATGGCACAACTAGTTATCAGTAACTGAATGTATTTTAATCATTATGGCTGCTTCTGGTTTTTTTTTTCCCATTAACGAGAGGTTATACATGTTCGCATATTAGCTTGTTTGCACCCTCTACCTATTTATGTATGAATCATTTGTAATGAGAGTGTGTGCTGAGATTGTGTGGGGTTTTTTGTTGTTTTCTTTTTTTTTTTTTTTAATTGGGGTTTGTTTTTGTGTGTGTGGGGGGAAGGCTGTATGCACTTCATTGACTGCAGTTTTCATTGGGATTACATCCATCAGTTTGTCTGTACACAAATATGAAGAATGATTTGAAGTACCTGTGCTGTATTTATGTTTATCCACGTCTTAACTTTGATTAAATAAAATTTAAAAAAATCCAAGCCCCTGTGGCTGTCACTGGCATATGTAAGTTGGATTTCTCTTTGCTTTATTTTAATGGGGACCTTCCATTGGTGGTTCCTTTACTTAGTGTATTTATTCATGCTACCACGTGTATCCCAATGCCAGATAAATTCTGATGGGTTTTTTTATCTTCTCAGCTGTAACTGCCAGAGAGACTGCAGTTTCCAGACCTTGTCTGTTGATTCTGCCCAGGGAGCTCTCCATGCTTCCTGTGCAGCACATCTCTCATGTGTGGGAATTTGGGGCATTTGTGACATTGTGACAATGTACTTCAGTTGGGCCAGACCTAAGGGTGAAACTGATTTGGCCATGAGTAGGCTGTGGAGTCATGTGTGTGATTCTAGGAGATGGTGCTGTGGGGTTTGGGATCCACTGTCTGACAGATGGCACTGCTGGAGGAATTGCTCTTTTCTTGTCTTATGAGTGTGTTCAATAAGTTTCTTTCTTCAAGGCTGCCTATCCTGAGACCAAAGTCTATGCCTCAGCCCGGGTCATCTCCATAACTTAAAGGTGGTTTATGTAGTGGCATGGAAACTTCAGCCAGTGCTGCTTGTCACCAAACCTAACAGTACACTAATAAAGTTGCACCAACTCCTTTCCAGATGGTCCTGATCTGCAGTTGAAATCTCACTGAGTGACTTGCTGCTGCTTTGGAGTATTTGTGAAACAAATGTGATTGCGCAGCTTTATTTAAAACATTAAATTTTTAATCAAAGCTGGTTCCATCCATTAAAATTTGGAATGCTCTTTAAAAGCTATGGCTGGCAATTAGTAGATAAAGTACTACATTTAGGATATAAACTGTGCAACAGAAGGGGCTTTCTCTGGTAGTTACAGAAAGTAATCTGCAAGACCAAATTATAAATGAAGTAGCTTGTGCTTGCAGAAATGGCCTAACCACAATCTATGAAGCACATGGGGTTTATAGTAAAGGAAGGAAGGAATAAATAACTTACTGGCAAGTTTCAGTAATGGTCTGCCTTATCATGCGTCAGAGATCCTGTATTTCCTCAAAGATTTTGCTAAACTTCCTCTTACACAGCACAAAGCATGGAAGAACAGCAGTGTCACCTTTGGTGGGTGTTTCTGTTTGCTTTCCTCTTTGCTGCTACTTCCCTATTCTCTAATCCTTTTCACTTTGATTCCTCCCTCTTCCCTATTTCTGGTCTCTGTCTCTTTTCCTTTTTCTAAGCATGTCCTTTTCTCTCTCCTGTGTGCCTGCCTGACCAATCTGCCTTTCACCTGCCAGTGATGCTGCTGGGCCAGGCAGAGAAGACACCCTAGATTTCACAGGGCAGGGGAAAACCTGTTATGTTTGTGTTTTCTGGTGCCTGAAAGAAGAAAACGTACAAGAAAAGTATTCACATACTTCCTTGACCACCACTAGTTACAAAGCAACTTCTCCTCTGGCTCTTGATTACACAGTAGGATATTCACCTGGCAGTGCCCATGGTGAGGCAGAACCACAATGGGGAGTTCTGCTTCCACACCTGTCCTTCTCCAAGTCATCTAATAAACCTCATTTGGCCTGGCTTGTGCAGGGGATTGAGTTAATACTGAAGGAGTTTATAGTCCTGTTGTATAAGCTTACATTTAGATTGGATGTCCACCTTTCTGTGACACCTGCGAATTGTGTGTCTGTTTGTTTGCTTTGGCAGTGGCCCTGCCTGGTGGTTGATTTGCACTTCAATCTGTATTTTTTGTCAGCCTGAGGTTAGCAGATTAACATTTTAATTAACACCAGCACATTCACAGCACTGCAAAATGCTTGAGTGAATGTGTCTCCTCACCCTCATGTTGGACACTGTTGGAACAGGTTTTCAACGTGATGTTGTTTCAATATTGGAATAAGGAGGTTCTATAGCCCAGATCCTATAATCTGTCCACAAAAGATCTCACTGTGTTTAGAACACTGCCAACAGTCAGGGGAAATTTTACAGGAAATCTTTGGAAAGCTAGGCATTGTGATGTTTAAATTAGACCCCTTTTCAAGCAGCACCTTATGAGCTTGTGTCTCAACAAGTGAGCAGCTGTCACAGATGATGCTGTTGTATCATCTTGCACTGAGTCTCTGGCTGTACCATTTGCTGCATTTCTTCTAATGACTCCTCTGCCAAAAAAAAAAAAACGGTTGAGCAGCAAACCAGTTCTTTGACTTGGCAATCACATGCGTCTTCCTGTTTTTATTGGAAAGATGTGGCCTTTGTGATTTAGTTCTAATTTCAAGGATGTTCCCTTACTGGTTTCTACGTCTGACAAGTGAATTTTGTCCTGCAAGTGGGAGAAAACTGGGACTGGGAGCAGAAGCACCAGCCTACCTGTTCTTTATGGTTGCACATATGTCTCTGATTTTAAGATGTTGGAACTATCTGGAGACAATAGAAGAACTCAATGAGGTGCAGCATCATTGCAAAACTAAAAACCACAAAAGTGCAGTTTCAGGTGTGAATTGTGCAACTTCCCAAGGGCTGCTGAGCTTGGTAGGAGAATCAGTGTGGACATAATCATTTCACCAAAGCCCTGGCACATAAGTGACCCCTCCAAAGTTAAACCAGGGCAGTTACCTCTGGTCTTAGAGCTACTGGATCCTTCACCCCCAGCAAGTTACCTGTTACAGGAAGGCCTCAATTTCATGTGAGGGTTTATAAAATCATGGAAGTGTTAAGGTTGGAAAACACCTCCAACAACATCAAGCCCAACTGCCAACCCAGCGCTGCTGAGTCCACCCCTAAATTAAGTGCCACATCTACACATCTCCTAAATATCTCCAGGAGAGGTAACTGTGAGCAGGAAGACCCCATTTCACCAGGGTCACTGCCTGGCTGGGAACAATTAACAGCTGCTGACTCAGGCAAAACCTCTGGCACTGATTAACCACTGCCAGGGAGCAGGCAGAGGGGTGGGATGGCGAGGGAGCAGCGATTGGTTTGTGTCTGGGGACAGAGGGTGGGATTTGATGCTCCTCTGCTCCAGGTTCCACCACCTGCAGAGGATCTTCCTCCACGGAAGGCACGGAGCACCCAGGAGGTGGGAGCTGTGTGTAAGCAGGGACTGCTCAGGGCTCAGCATGTCTTTCATCCAGGTAGACAAGGACTCAGATTTTCCTCTCCAAAACCTCCCCTATGGGGTTTTCTCCACGAAGGAGGAGGTGAGTAACAGGGAATTTTTTTGTTGGGCTGTTGTAATTATTCCAGGGCTATGAGAGTGCAGAATTTCCCAGCAGTGTGGGATAAAGGAAGACTTCCCAGCCTGAGACACTCGTGAGCTTCCTGACCTGATGGCAAAGCTGTAGCTGCCACACTGTCTTTTTCTTTAGTGTGGTTTATTTTGCTTACAGCTTCTTTGAAACTGCACGAAAGAAATCAGAAGTGTTAAAACTGATGAGATGTCCTTTGGCTAATATGTATAGTAGTTCTTGTGTGGCTTTGATAATTTTTGTGACATCATTAAGTCTATACCCTTCCATTCCCTATGTAGAGGCGCAGCACGTTTCACACTCAACTTTTTTGGTTTTAACTCAGTCTTTCATTTTTTTTGTGACTGTAATCACACCATCAGCCTTAAGAAGCCCCATTAACTACTGCTCTTGAGGAGTTTTGTTGGTGGCTGCCAAAGCATTAAACCAGGGCCTCAAATGTGTGTTTTACCTGTTTTTGCAGTTGACCTGATGTGTTCTATTGGGTGTATGTTTATGCAATGCTGCATTAAATGTGTGCAAATGTGTCGTGTTTAAAGCTGGGCCCAAAGCCTGCAGGTTGTGCCAGTCCAGACCTTCTATTTTATGATCACATAAGAAAATGTGGCTCAGCCTTTCTGCCAAGGAGGTAGCTCCCACTTCCCAATTTTCATGAGAACTGAGCCCAGCGATGCTGAACCTCACACCTCTGAGTGCCTGATGGGATGGAGCTCCAGAGATGTGTCCTCCTGGAGAAAGGCAAACAAGCCAAGAGCTACTTCTCAGAAGGAAAAAGTGGAGAATTTATTTGTCATTGCTTATGGAAACTTCATGATTATCTCCTGGTTTCTGCTAGTTATCCATGTAGGTTTAAAAAAAAATTAAAAATCAGGAGATTGTCTTTTCTGATGTGGTATTTTCCAAAGATTAAATGAGATGGTGCATTTAATCTATTCCTAGATGTGCATGCTATTATCTAGCAAGTTTGGATTATTTTTCTGCCTTCCTCAGTAACTGTTCTCTGAAAAAAAATCTTCACTCAAACCCTGTGAAATGACAGGCAAGACTTACAGAAATTATTTAGGAGAATAATGTTCTGATAGTACCTGAATGATTTAATGATTTCAGGCTAAAACAATTGGTGTCATTCCTGACTATTCCAGTTACAAATTAACCTGACATGACCTTTAGGTTTTTTTTCCTGCAGGAATGTTTGCTGAATAAATACTTACTACCACATTTGGAATCTTGTTTGGAAATTAAAGGTTGAAAAATAGGTTTAATAGCATGGATCTTTGAAGATGGTTATTTTGGTGAGCCACTTTTCAGAGTGGCTGTAATAGCTTGTCTCTATTTGCCCGAGGACACAAATAATGGAGGCTGTGGTGTGTTTCTGCCCCGTGCAGCTGCCGTGGGTCTGTCGGTGCTGCTGCCCCGCTGTCGCCGCTGGCTCCAGGGCATGAACAGGAGCTTTGTCTCCTGGGCTGCATCTGTCACATTTCCCCATGTGTGGGATGCTGTTCCTGCAGCGAGGATCCAGCAGGGATCCAGGCTGGGCTCGGCATGCGGGTCCTGGGCTCCTCGTGTGGTGTGAGGACGGGTGATGTAGGGCAACCTCTCAGCCACACAGAAATCATCTGCCTGGGCATGGTGTGCTCCCTGGAATCACCAGGGGAGTCCAGAGTGCCCTCAACCCTCTGGGGAGGAGCTGGGGTGCAGAAATGCTTGTTTCTCCAATGGCATGCCCACAGGGATGGAATTCATCCTGCCAATAGCTTCTCTGTGCTTCTGTTCCCACTTATAGAAGGAGCAGTAGTGTTTTCCTACTTCACAGAACATTGAGGTGCACGGGCTTGTTCTGCAATGCTTGTCAATAATGAGAGGTGTTAATGAGCAAGTCATTCTCTTTCTGGGGGAAAGAGGGCAGGGAGAGAAACCTCTGCTTGTTGTGTTATCCTTTCCCCAAAAGATGGTGATGAGGCTCTTTTCACCCCTCAGGGTCTGCAGGAAGTCTGCAGTGATGCTCTGCCCATAGGACTTAAAAATTTTCAGCAGCCAACTCAGACTGGCTCTTGATGGTCCATTGCTGTGGTACCAGGCCTTTGTCCTGGATGGGTTCAGCTTTCTCTGGTCACTGTCTTCCCCTATGCCCTCTTTGGGGCATTTTTGGGTACAAGCATAAACTCTTCTTCTCTTTCCCCCTCCTCTTGCCGCTTTGCAGCCTCGGCACAGGCTTGGGGTAGCAATTGGAGACCAGATTTTGGATCTCAGCATCATTAAACATCTTTTCAATGGACCAGCTCTTGCCAAACACCAGCACGTCTTTGACCAGGTATTTATCAGAGTCTGTTCTAATTTCCACACGCATATTAAAAATATTCCATAGGGCACTTTAGCAACTTGTGGTGAGATAATGAACATGAACTGGAAACAGGTTGTCAGGCGGGTTCTGGTAGAGCAAAAACCATCACAGGTGTGATAGCAAGGAGAGCAGGGGCATCAGGAGTCCAAAGGTCATTTTGCAGGTGTCATCAGCATTTGGCAATGCAGGTGTCTGACATGAAGCCTAAATGTTAATTCACTCCTGCTTGTGCCTTCAACACTTCATGAATGGGATATTAATGATGGGGAGGTTTTGTTAAAGGTGAATACAAACCACCTTTGGCTACAGCTGGTTGAGATATCAAAGCCACCAGGGCCTGCAGTGGTGTGTTAGGATGGGGTGATGCAAACATGCAGCAGGTCCTGCTGCAGAGGACTTGTGGGGTGTGGATGGGGGTGTGGGCAGCCATGGGCCNCGGGGGGATGGGTGATCTGGGCAGCCATAGCCTCATAACCCCAGCCACAGGCATCCAACACTGGGATGAGAGCGTGGGACATCTTCCTGCATGTGAAGGATAAGCAAATTGTGGTTTTTTCTTTTCCCCCACCTCTGTGTCACTGTCAGCCCACCCTGAATGCCTTCATGGGGCTGGGCCGGCCAGCATGGACCGAGGCCAGGGTTTTCCTCCAAAAGCTGCTGTCGGCTGGAGAGCCCACCCTGAGGGACAACACGGAGCTGAGGAGAAGGTGAGGGAGCAGAGGGTGGCTGCAGGCACAGGGAGGTGTCACCCTGTGTCACCTGAGTGACAGGGCATCAAAACCAACAGTCTGACGTGGCCACCTGCCTCCTACGTGGGAATTAGCTGGGGTTTGTGCACATCGAGTGCTTCCTTCTCTTAATTACGTAAAGATTAATCTCTGATTAATCCTGTGACTGCCAGCAGATCCCGGGTGTCACCTTCCACGTGGAAACAGCGAGCTCTGCCCTGGGGTGTGTCCACACCTGCTGCCTCTCTGTGGTGCTGAGCAGGGCTGCCCACACAGGTGTGGGCTGGGCTGGTCCTCTCACCACGGCCCCTCCACCATGGCCTTCCATGGAGACACAGCTTCAAGGGCCTCCACCTCTCCCACCTCCCCTGTGCCCCCCTCCCTGCTTTCACACCTGCAGCAGCCATGGGCAGAGTCCCCCAGTTTGTCCTCGGCCACCACTCGACTTTGCTAAAACTGTGGTCACAAATTGCCTTCAGATCTGGGACCGTGCAGTGGTGTAGGGGCAGGAGGGGAGGACTGTGCTCTGTTCTGTGCTGATGGAAAACGTGTGTGCCCATTGATCCCACACTTCTCCTTTGTCCCCAGTGATGCTTTAAGTACCGCAGGTGCCTGCCCTGGCAGTGGGCAGGGGTTGTTCCTCCTTGTCCTGCCAGGGGGATTGGGAGGATTTAGCTTCTCTTGAGCAGGAGAGGGGTTGAACTGCTGCTTGCCACATGGATCTTCCCTGAACAGGGCCAGCAGTTCAAATCAGACAGCCCAGGAGCCACATGCCATGAACTCATCCTTCCCACGCAGCAGCGGCAGTGGTGTCCTGGGCGTGGGCACTGGGGGTCTCTCTGTGCCCCTTGGCAATCCAGCCAGCCCCAGGGATGTCCCCTCTCCACTCACACCCCGACAGCTGCTCCTTTGGGTGCAGCCATCCCAGTAGCAGCAGCCTATGCAGTCACCACCTTTTCTGCCAGGTTGGGGTTTTTTTTCTGCAAGGCTTCTCAAACTAAATTAAGGAAGGAGCTGGGAGAGCAAGTCAGCCTCTTCCATGCTTCTTCATGGGTGGGAGCTGCAAGTTTTCTGAGATCTGAGGGCATCATTTTTCATTTCAGAGCATTTGTACCTCAAGCTTCTGCGACGATGCACCTGCCTGCTCACATCGGTGAGTCCCCCACAGCCAAAGCCTACTCAGTGCTGCCCTGTGCTCCCACACCCAGCAGCTGCTTCATTTTCAGCTTGCTCAGACAGACAGATCATAGCTGTGACAGGGAATGGGGTTTGCAGCAGCCAGAAGTAGATTATTGTACGTAATGAAAGGTAGGTGCTGTCTGTGGCACAAGAATAAAAGCCTGGGGAAGCTCAATAGCAGCCAGAGCACTCCTGGATGCAATTTCCACTAAATCAGGGGTGTCTGGTGGTACATAACTCCTGTCATCAGATTGGCATCACCAATGGCCTTTGTGACTAGAGCCAGGAAAGAAACACTTGTTCAGTTTCCAACAATTTCCCCTTTTGCCATCAGAAAATAATTCAGATTTTTGAGGCAGATACTCCAGCACAGCCTCATAAACAAGCAGGAGTTTCCACTCCCAGACCATTAGTCTGCATCCCAGATCATGCCCCTACTCCCATGAGGCCATGGACTCCTTTGGGATTACTGTATTCATATAGCTATATAAGCATTTCCTGTTTTTAGCAGGAGTTTGTATTTGGACCCAAACCAACTTGATCAAAGTCACTTGAGGGCATGACCTTCATGTGGGCAGGGATGTGAACTTGCCCATTTCCTATCCAAGCTCTGTTCTGTGTTGGCTTTTGCCTCCCACGGGGCACAGCCCTGGTTTGGGACAAAGTCTAGCCTGTCCCAGAGGAACCATGCGGAGTTCCCATAGGTGTGACACCTGCCTGAGAACAATTTCAGGTTGAGCATGTCCTGTCAGAAAACTGCTGGCTCCTGGCTCCCGTGAGTGCTGGGAAGGGACTGCCCTGGTGTGACTGAGCTGTATCACACAGACACAAGGCATTTAGGATTCCACAGCGCTGATGTGCAGCCCTGTCCTGTGTGTGGTTCCTGCTTCTCCTGGGCGGCTGGGTCCTCCTCTGGGAGGCTGGAACTGCAGGGGATCACCTACTGCTGGAACCTGCCGGAGCTGCTGGATAACTCACTGAGCTCACTAACCAACATCATGCAAATACACCCTCCCAGTGTGTGTTTTCCCCTCGCCGCCTCCGTTTTCCCGTGGATCCGGAGGGATGGAGCTGTTAGCAAGAATGGCAGCAGAGGGCAGCAGATGTCCTGAGTATCGCCCGAGCCCCTGCGCCGGGTACCGCCGGCTGGAGGAAAAGCAGCGGGAATTGCCTTGCCTCTGGAAAGGGGGCTGCTGCTTCATGTCCTGCGTTTTTCCTCCTCTTCTCTACCGGAGACTTAAAAAAAAAAAAAAAAAAAAAAGGAAAAGCCATTTTTTTTTGCATAATTTGTAGGTGAACTGTTAATCACCCCTTTATGCTATTAATGACATCCCCGAGCGCTCTGCCTGTCTCCTTTTCTGCTCCTTTCATTGCCAGCAGCCTATGATGTGCTTCAGCCCCCGCAGATGAGGGACTTTGCTGCCACTGATCCCTATTTTATGGCTTTTTTCCTCCTGCAGGAGATTACACTGACTTCTATTCTTCCCGCCAACATGCCACAAACGTTGGGATCATGTTCAGGGGGAAGGAGAACGCTCTGATGCCGAACTGGTGGGTGGCTTGGATTATTCTCTAGTGCAGCATTGCTCTGGAGGCTTGTCTGTACATATACATGATGTTTTAAAGGTCTGGGTAGTTTTTCAGGATCACACTGGCTTCAGTTCATAGCAGATGAGAATCAGTGTTGTCCAGAGCTGAACCCGCACTGCCCTTCATTGCAGTGACCACACCAGTGACTGTGCAGCCCCCCAGTTCAAAGACAAATGTACCTAATAAATTAAGTTTTGCTGAGTGACAAGAAAGCAGGGTTTAAGAATTAATTGGAGCAGTGGCACAGAAGTGCATTAAGACTGCAGCAGGGCTTTGGATTACATTTCACTTCCATCCTTATATCAGAGTAAGGTGCTGAGGTCTGTGCCCAGGTACACAGAACTCCTTCTCCTTGTACCTCACACTCCCGTGGTGTTTCCACCCCAAAAAGCTGTTCTGGCACACACACACAAGCTAACCCAGGCACTGTGGTGCTCTTTCCCAAGGCTGCACTTACCTGTGGGTTACCACGGCCGGGCATCGTCTGTTGTGGTGTCTGGGACACCCATCCGGAGACCCGTGGGACAAACCAAACCTGACAATGGTGAGTCTCTGGGAGGATTTTAATGGGGATTCTTGTTTCTTCTATTCTTTCATTTTGCTCCACATCATACAGTAGTGGAGTGGAAGGGTCTGGGATGCCTTGTCTAAAGCCCAGACTGGGGTCAGGGCAAGAGAAAGCCCTGGTTTAAGTCCACCTTCTGTTCCATGCCAAGCAGCACCAGCTGCTGTTTCTTCTGGCCATTACTTCTATTTTCCTAGCTGCCTCCCTGATGTAAAATATTCTTTCTTCTACCCACAGATAAACCTCCAGTGTTTGGTGCTTGTAAACGTCTGGATATCGAGTTAGAAATGGTGAGAAGGTTTTTTTTCCTCCTTATGACTTGAAAAATTTTAAAATAGAAACAGGGAAAAAAAGGGTGGGCTTAGCTTCTTCTAAACTTAGTGTCCCATAAGGTCCATTCCTGTGTTCCTCTCTGAGCTGTCTGTGCTGCAGGCAGTAAAGATTTCTGTGGAACAAACCTTTGCTTTGGATGGGGAGCAGGATGCCTTAGCTCATTGGGAGGTTTGCTTATTCAGCTCTCAGGCTGGAAAAAGCTCACCTGGCCAAAGCTGAGCACCAGTGGTGCAATCAGGCAGCAGAATTCTTTTCATCAGCCACCAAGCCTGGTTCCTGGTCAGCAGTTACCTCTGCACTGCAGCCAGGATCTATCAATGGACACTGGGCTTTGGGAAGTCCAGGCTGTCTGCACCTTGTGCTAGAGCAGAGGAAGCCCTGAGTTCTTGGCAGTGGGATTCAAACTCCTGATTCTCCTGCCTGGAAAATTAAAACCTGTGCTGTGGCTGTTGTGAAAAAACATGGTGGGAAGGCACATCATGCTGTGGCTTATTGTGGTCCAGAAGGGAGTGTTTAATAGGATTGTATTAAGATTTATATCATTTTAATAGCTTATATAATTTTTGTATGTTTTATTCCCAATCTTTTCCCTTTAAAAAAAAAACTAAAAAGTAGAGGAAGAAGTGTAATATTGATGCAAATGGTTATAAAAATGTAGTGAAAGTCTTTAAAGCCGTGTGTTTTGCCCATCAGTGCTATTAAGGGGAGATGCAGTCCCATAAAGTGGGGTTCCCATAAAGTGGGGTTCCCATAAAGTGGGGTTCCCATAAAGTAGGGTTCCCGTGTTGCTGCCATAGCTCTGCTTTCCAGCCTGAGTTCTACTGCTGCCTGCTGCAAGAAAAAAAGGAAAAACTTCCATACTGTAAACATAGACAACTGAGATTCCCTATAAAAGCCTCTGCATGTGCAGGCTGTGGATTCCTAAGGGAATGAGTGCTGGCCCCCAGTTCATGGCCTACTTTACTTTGTGGGCACATTTCTCCACCTGCCTGTTCTTCCCCACTGTCTCATCAGGCTCCAGCCACGTTCAGTATCCGCTTGGATGACTTTAAACTCCTTCCTGCTCACTGTCTGCAGCAAACAGTCCCTTCAGTGGGCAAACCTGTTCTGCATCCGGACTGTAATTAGGAGGGACCATTTTTCCTCCTGCATTTTGACAACATCGTGCCCTTGTTTAATGCCTGTCTCTTAGCAACACAGGGCTCTTAAGTAATTCAAGCCTGCCAGCTTCATGGAGGGGAAGAAAAGGGGAGTAGGCCATGGGTTTTGTCCAAATGTGTGTGGGAAATGCTGCAAAACTCATCCTGTCCAGCCTCTGTTGCTGCTGTCTGTAACTGTGTGTGCAGCAAAGATTTTTAGCTTCAAAAGCATAACCAGCATGCTGCTTTTTGATTTCAGGCATTCTTTGTAGGTCCTGGAAACAAGTTTGGGGAGCCCATTCCCATCAGCAGAGCCCAGGAGCACATCTTTGGGATGGTCCTGATGAACGACTGGAGTGGTAACCAGAGCTGTGGGATCTGCCTGGAGAGGGGGTCACAGCACCAGGGGAACCCCAGACAGGGATCACTTACATGTTTTAATGGTAGAATGCTGATCACTGAAACCACTGGGTGAAAATGAAGTGTTGCCTGTGTTTTTCAGTGTCTGTATCAATCCATCTTTGATCAATTAGTAGAACCAGAAATTGCTGCCTAATGAAGATTTATTTACTTATGAAAGAGCTAATATCAGTCTAGTTTCTTCTCAGCAGGGGTGGAGGAGTCTTAAGAATGGTGATAGCAAGGATAGTGATTCATTTCAGTGTCAGGAAAAGGAAAAGAATTTGGCAATCACAAATCCCTCAGTCTCTGCAAAGATTTAACTTGTTGAAATTCTCCCTATGGCTGGCAAAGACCATTAGCTGGGTATAAAAAGGATAATTAAAGTGGGGGTAAAAATCCTGGTTATGTGGGGATGATCTGATTTGTTTTACTTATTGTTGATTTATCATCCTAATCTAGATGATCTAAGAAAATTGGGTTGAAAATGGATGGATTTAAATTAGGATTTGGGCACACTAGCTAGAAAAGGCTGGGGAAAGCAATTCCAATTCATGTTACTCTTTCACAGGTCTGATGGATGTGCAGTTCCTAGGATATGTTTAACTGCATTGCTTTGAATGTTCTCTTCCCAGCCCGTGACATCCAGAAGTGGGAATATGTTCCTCTGGGTCCTTTCCTGAGCAAAAGCCTTGGCACAACCATCTCTCCCTGGGTTGTCACCATGGACGCTCTCATGCCATTTGTGTTGCCAAACCCTGTCCAGGTCAGCAAGAGAAAAGGTTGAAATAAAGAAAAAGCAGTGCTAGAAAAATGTCAGCAGAGTTGGAAGGTCCCATCAGTAGAAATCACTGAGCTGCATCCATGCCAAGGATTGTCTCCATGGAATTTACAGTTGTGATTCTGCTTCTGAGCAGATGAGGGCAACCAGGGCTCTCTGAGTTCAAGTGCTCATTGATGTCACTGGCTCTGGCACATGTTGTGCTGTCATCCTGCTTGAGCAGGGCAGACAAATCATCTTTAAAACACCTGGAAAATAAACTAGTCAGAGCTTCTTCTGGGTATTTGGTAGCACTTAGCATCCAGTAAGTGGTGGAGAAAGGGTAGAGTCAAACCAGAACACTTTGTTCAAGCATTTCCTGTTGTCCACATTATGTAGGTGGTTAAAATGATAACAGAGTCCTGCAGAGATCTCACCATCTTCTCTGTGCAGGCACAGAGCAAAGGTGTGCTGGCACTGTATTTGTGTTGGATTAACATCCACGCTGAAATGATGGGCATGGCTTTTGCCAACCTTGTGCAGAAAAAGGAATTGGATTATATGGATATCATGTCTGTTCAGAAAGATCTTTAAAAGTGTGTGCATGAGACCAAGCAAAGCATTAATCTGAGAAGTGAGAATGGTGAAGTGAATGGGTTGTGCAGCACAGGCTGGGTACACCAATACTCACTGAAATGTCTTGTGGATTTTTAAATTTCTTTTTGCTTAGACTATGATGTGTTTTATGTGCTTTCAGGATCCTAAGCCACTGCCCTACCTTCAGGATAAAGAGCCCTACACTTTTGACATCAAGCTCTTTGTTGCTATTAAAGGTATGGCAAAGCTGAGTGGGTTGCAAAGCTGAAATTGCCAATTAAATATTGTGGCACCACTACAACTTTCAGGCACTTTGCTCTGTGCTCCTTCTTTTCCTGCTTTGCCCAGATTGCCTCTGTCAGAGAAACAGACAGAACTGCTCCTGCTCCCAGCTGGATGTGCAGCAATGTGCCAAGCAGGAAATGCCCCTCAGGTGGTCAGCTTCCCTTGAGGACGGTCCCTGAGGGGTATCCTTGTACAGGCAGGGGTCATGGGAGCATGGAATGAGCAGATTTGTGGGGGATCCAGGTGTTAACCCAGCTCAGCCCCCACCTTATGGCCCTGCTGACCACTTGGTGCAGATGTTTCTCCCCTAGGAGAGCAGAGAGTAGGACATAGGCAGCTTGATGCTGCTCCAGTGCAATCCACACACTTGTTTTCTATGAAATCCCAGTTTTCATAGCAAGAGAAAATGTTATTACTGGTTTCTCCCTAGGGATTACAGTGATAAAAGAGGTCTCCATCCATCTGTAAAATAAAAAGACTCCAACATCATTCATCCAACACAAACAAATTGCTTCTCTCTTTCTTACCCTTTATTTTCTGCAGGAGAAGGAATGAGTACGCCAACTACTATATGCAGATCCAATTTCAAGGTAAGACTCCAGTATCTTTTGTTTATTTGCAATCTTGCTGATGCCATCAGCTCCAGCCCAGGCAATTTCAAACACTGCTTTTTGCATTAGACTCATAGAATAGAATCATGGAATCACTAAGGTTGGAAAAGACCTCCAAGATCATCGAGTCCAAATGTTAACCCAGCCCATGACTAAACCATGTCCCTCACATCCACACACTTTTTGAACACTTCCAGGGATGGTGAACCCTGAGCAGTCCGTTCCAGTGCAGCTGAAGATCAGATCTGAGTGTCTGCATAGGAGACAGAGGGAAATTTTCAAAAAAATGAAAAACATTCAGGTGTTTCCACCACTGGAAGATGGTGATAGCTCCCCGCTGTGAGGTGGAAACACTTGAATGCTTGATGAAGAGGGCAGCTCTTTCTGCTGCTCTGTTTGGGGTGCTCAGAGCATCCTTAGCTCTGTGCACATTTGGCAGGGAGCCATGAGAACAGAGGACCACAGGAAGAGGGAATTGCCTCTTGCAACACAGCTCTGCACTCACAGCTCTAATTTAGATGCCACTCACTGCTGCCAGCCTGGGTCTGCCCCATCCCCTCTGTGGGCAGTGTGGTGGCTCTGCCTCCACCCACTGATTGAAGCCAGGAGATTTATGTGCCAGCTGCAGCAATTCTCAATCAATTTCATATTCACATTTGGCTCTTTGCATAGCAATTACCTTAATCAGTAAATCAGTAGTCAGCAAATCAGTAATAAGGAGATTTTTCTACAAGGCTGTTAAAATACTGGGTGTAATCATGGAGCCTGGGTCAGCAGTACTGGTCTTAGAGAGGAAGAAGAGGAAAAATTACATCCAGCTGAAAAAAAAAAATAAAAATTCAGGGACTAAACTGCATGTTAGAGTGTGGGTTTTATGAATGCCATAGGCCAGGGCACCTGACTCCATTCTGCATTGCCTAATGACCCACCAGAGAAGTTTGTCCATCCTTGCTACCTTGCCTTAGCCCCTCTTCCTCCTTCCCCCAGCACATGTACTGGACCATGAAACAGCAGCTGGCTCATCATTCCATCAATGGCTGCAACCTCAGACCTGGAGACCTCCTGGCCTCTGGCACCATCAGTGGACCTGTAAGTGTTGAAACAATGACAGCCACCGGCCAGCAACTCAAACCCAACAGAGCAGGGCTTGGGGCTAAGCCCTTCCTGATCTGAGCACCACAAAACCAACTGCAGTTCTTTCCCAGCACTCTGGGGTGCTTCTTTGGTAGCCCCAAATTCACAGTGAGAGGTGGTTTGGTTTGGGTAGGGTTTTTGTTTGGCTGTTTTTTTTATGTTGTTGAGTTTTGGAGTTTTGATCTCTCCTGTACTTCTTTCCCTGAGAACTACTTTACAACAGATGCAAATTAACTTCTGTGTGGAAGCATCCTCACAATCCATTTACCCTCTATGAAATGCAGCTTTTTGTTTCTGAAAAGAATGTAAAAGATGCCTAGGTATAACTTTTAGTTCTTCCTATGAAGTTGGAGCCAGCTTCAGAAGCTGTTACTGCCCTTCAGTTGCCATTTGGACAGTGGCTGCAGTATTTGGGCAACTCTCCCTTTCTGAGTCACCAAATACAAATCCTGTCCATGCTGTCACAAAGATGGCCTCAGGTAAGCTGTTTGCAAGCTGGGATGCCTGTATATCACTTTTGAGCATTTCTGAGGTGCTTTTTAAATCTTCACATTACTGTACTGCAGAATGACATTAAAGACTCACAAACACCAGCTTTGCTCTTCTGAAGAACAAAATGTAATTAAACATCTGAAACGTGACTACATAAAAGCCCTGGATTTGTAGAAGTCTCCTCCACTTGTTTCCATTCTTGCTGTGGCAGACCCAAACTGCTTTAACATGTTGAACACTATGTTAAATACACCAGATAACAGCTGTAAATATCATTGCTTAACAGCCAGCAAGAAATTAAAATGCAAAGTCAGGAAAAGGACCCAATGTATCAATGAATTAAATCAACAGCAAAACTCTGTTCTGTAGAGGTAAAGTGCTTGTGTGTCTGCTTCCAGCAGCAAGAAGCTGGAAACAGCAGGCAAGATACTAAAAAATTGTTTATTTTTTTATGAACTCTTGTTGCAGGAGCCTGAGAGCTTTGGCTCCATGCTGGAGCTGTCCTGGAATGGAACAAAAGAAATCCCTCTTGGCAGTGGGCAGTCTCGTAAATTCCTGCAGGATGGAGATGAAGTAATTCTGACAGGTAATGGCTGGATAACTGCTCTTACACTGCAGCAAGGACACATTTCCATAGGTTGATCCCAGCAGGACAAGCACCTGCTCTGGAGCTGGGATATTCTATACATGCCTGCCATGCAAGCACAGTTGCTCCATCCTACCTGTGAGGAGGCTAAAGCAGCTGCATGGAAATTTCTCTGCCATAAATGCTTTCTAGATTAGATTATTTGCTTTGCTAAATTCTTACTGCTCTTGCTATGCCACTGTATGAGCACCAAGGAGATGATGGAGATAAGTTTGGCTTTAGGGGTAAAAATACTCCAGGACTAGGAGCAGTTGATGAACTGTTTCCACCACAGTCCAAGTTTGCATGTGGAGCAGAGCTTGGCAAATGCTTAAAAAAGTTATTTTTCAAATAATATTTCATTTGTAACCTAGGCATATTCAATGAAGTGTGTTGCAAATCAAGTATGTGGGAAACAGCATGAAGCCTTCTAGAGTAGTTGACCAGCTCCCCTCTGAAAAGGGCTCTGCTTGAGAGCTGTTTCATGCTGAGACATGGTTTTAGTTTTCATCTTGATAATCTAAGGATTTTATGAATTAAAATCTACCACGGTGTTTTGTGATCTAAATCCCACTCCTACTTATTTTTAACCCAAAGCCTAGTGCAAAACAAATCTATTTTTTCCTTTCCTCTCATCTTTGTGGCTTTGGGGTGGCAAGTATTTGGCAAGAACAGCCAAGAGAAACTTTTATCTCAAGCCTCCAACGTCTTCACTCCGTGACCTACTGGGATTTTAGGGAATGTCCTGTGGGACGTTGTGTGTCACCAGCTGGGACCCAGCCAGTGCCACACCTGGCCCTGAGCAGCTCCATCCTGCTGAAGTGATCAGAGATATCTGCACAGGAACAAAGGGCTCAAGCAGTTGGAAAAGACTCCACAGGTGTGACTGAGGGCAGAGAAAATGTGAGTGACAAACACCCAAGCAGCTGCCTCACACTGTGATGCTGATGTGTGCCACATACCTGGGCCTGCTCAATCCAACCAGGACTCCCAGGATTATTGACAAAACGGTTTAAAATTGTGATCTATTTTTTACTAAAAAAAATTTAAGAAAAGCCAAGAGTTTTCTCTGATTGAAAAAAACAAAAAGTAATGTATGTATTCCAGTCCCCTGGCAATGACTCCATAGTGGTTTTGGTGGTGCTGCAGCCAGAGCCCCAGTGCTTCCTGCCTGGCAGCCCACCCAATAGCCTTGAAAATCATGTTCCTATGAGCTGCTGCCAGTTTGACAGAGGAAGATGCTGAGACAACTGGAGATTGAGATGTGCTAGAGAGCCACAGGTGATGAATTGAGGAGTCCCCAGTGCCTCTGACATCCTTCAGCCTCCCAACAGCCCAACAGCTGCTCATGCTGCAGTGTGGAGGGATCTGACACTGCTCTCTGCAGGCTCCCCACATACCCACCCAGGGACGCTCCCCCAGCAATCCAAAGTGCCACACTGCCCTCCAGAGTCCCCAGTCTCCCTCCAGTAGCTATGCCAGGAGCCCTAAATTAGGGTACAGTGGGGGATGATGAACATCCCTGTGCAGTTACACACTCATTTCCCTTTTGGCAAAGAGCACCTGGTAATTTGGGAGCTGCTGGCAGGGGGAGCCAGCTCAGGGACAAATGGGACCAGCCCGTGAGCCATGCTCTTCATGCTCAAGACAAGCTATGTTAATTCATTAAATACTCTGACTGCTGAGTGTCTTTAATCTTCAAAGATGGCATGAGGGCATTGCTGCTAAGCTGGGGGACAGCAGTGGGACAGTCCCGTGTTAACCAATCTGCTGGGCATTCCACACTAACAGTTTGTGGCTGTGGACAGCAGGGCATTGCAAAGAGCTGCTGGGGCTGTCTGCTGGGACAGTTTGGGAGCTGCTCCTATTTATTTAGTGATGTATTGCAGGTCCAGGGCCTTAAGGCACCCTTGGGGCAGGGCTGGTGCATTCTATCCTCTCCCAAGGCACTGCCATTAGCTCTTGCCAAGTGCTCAACGCATCATTTCTGGTTTCTTGTTTCAACTTTGTATTCTTACTCCCCATGTGGGACCTATTTCAGAGACCTAATGCATAAAATGAGAGAAATCTATTTCTCCCAAGAAGTGTCTCAGGGAGGGAGTGTGGCAGGGGAAGGGCTCCTGGTGGTGTTGGCAGCTGCCTGCAAAAACCCTTGGCACACACAGAGCTCAGGCCAGGGCTGCTGGCAGCACAAGCCTTGCTTTGTTCAGTGTGCTGCTCCTTGGTACTGCTCTAAATTGTGCCTGACAGCAGGGATAACCAAACTGGACTGAAATAATCAGCTGCTGCTCAAAGGAAAGCTGGCAATGAAGCCTAATGAGTCAAATGGAAGCAGAGCTGAGCCTTACAGTGCCTTATTCCACTGCTGCTGAAGGATGAGGATTACCTGGCAGATACCAGGATGGTGTCTGTGGCTTTACACAAGCACTTAGAGACACCACTGTCCTTGGAAAACTTCATTTCAGCCTGGCTGGGAGAGCTGCACTGTGGGTTAGAGCTGGCAGGGTCTCTCTTTGTGCCGCAGTAACTTTGGCAGCCCTGAAGCCTGAGCCCACATTTCTCTTCTCAGAGGAGTTTTTCACTGATCTGTCATAACTTGTGGAGTTAGGGTCTGTTGAGCTCCTTCTTGGCTTCTTGAAGGCAGCTGTTTTTTATCACATGCAGGTGATGTATTCCATCAGGAAAATCCATCTCTAACTATGAAATCAGCCCTTAAAATGCAGCATGTGCCACTTGTCCTTCCTTTGATCAGCTGCTGTAGCAGAAGGAAGCTACAGTAGGTCTCCTCAGCTGCTCTTGCCAGAATAGACTTCTCAGATGGGCCAGGAGGCCCTGGCTGTGTCCCCTCTCCTGCTTTCCCTGCAGCTTTGCTGGTGGCTGCTGTTTGTGGAGCAGCTTGTCTGGCCCATGGCATCAAGAGGAGCCGCAGCATCCCTGTCCCAATGTCACCTCCTCCATCACACAGCAACAGGGGGAGATGGAGTCATCCCATAGTCAGAGATGCTGTCACAGCCCCAGGAGTCCTGCAGCAGCAGCAGCAGAGCTTCCACACCCTCTTATGTAACAGAGGATTAATGAGAACTTGGAGCCAAATGCTGGATTTCTCATGGAACTAAACCACTTGACTTTAGCAAGTAAAACAACCTCTGCAAGGGTAGGTCCTGCTGTTTGAGGGGGTTTAATGACTGCCTTTCTGGCAGGCAGCATCCTGATATCCCAAGAGCAGCCCTGATGCTGCAGAAAGAGAATCCAGATTTATTTGATTAATTGCAGGGCTGGGCCAGGCAGTGAATCAGTTTGCCAGGTAGATTGATGGTGCTGCAGGTTAGGTTTGAAAACAGAAATATTGCTGGCACATCTTGTTTGTTCTTTGATCAATTCACTGAACTTGCATATTGCTGTGTTTAACAGTTCGTTCTTCTTCTTTTCTCATATTCCTGGGCTACTTGAACTCTTCCAGACATTCTTTTTTTTTTTTTTTACCCCTCATTGCATATCTGAAATATTTGCACTTGGTTTCGGTCCCTTCATGCCTTTTTTTGCCTTTATTCCTGGCAAAATCCAACAAGCTGTGTGTTGTTTTCTGTCCCTAGGTTACTGCCAGGGAAACGGCTTCCGTGTGGGATTTGGCCAGTGCTCAGGAAAAATCCTTCCAGCCCTGTCCCATCCATGAGGACTGGAGCAATGTGACATCCAAGGAGGAACCCTCCTCCCACCTCTGCCAGCCATTCTGCTCTATTCAGATGTATTATTTTTATATGAGTGATTGTAATCTGACTGGTTTTAATTATCAATGAATATCTTAAAGGTGAATGTGGCTCTCTGGTGTGATAAGAAAAGGATTTCAACGCTGGCTTAAAATTCTCAGAATATGAATAAGATGATTGAAATGGAAAGTGAGATTTTTAACTCTTCTACCACATTAATTTTTTTTTCTCATAATTATAAGAAGAGGCTTTCAAGTAAGCTTAAATATTCAGAGTACTAGGCTGATGATAAGAGCTGAGATTCCATGTTGACTTCCTTTTTTCACAGTGTTAATATGCTGGAGGTGAAATCCTGAAGGCGACTTGCATATGGATGTTAAAACTTGTAGACATTCCTGAGCAAGAGTTTCATGACTGTGCCCTAAACTAATTTGCAACAAAGCAATTTGGAAATGTGATAATCAACACAAATGAAGGCAACAGGCAGGACGTCTCTGCTCCTCCTCCCCTTACACAATCAGAGGCAACTCTCCTGCCCCAGAAAGAGATTGATTCCAGCCCAGACATGGGAGACTGTGTTGGGGCACCCCTCAAAAGGTCAGGGTCAAAAGATCACCCTTGTGCCTCCTGCCCTGGTTTAGAGAAGGGAATTCCCTGTTTCTATCTCACCCTGTGCACCAGCACCCCTGGGGTCAAGGAGGGAGGGAGAATTTCATCCCTGGGGTGATCCCCAGGCACTCACTGGTGGCAGTCACACTCTGCCACCCAACAGGGCTGTGGGCAGAGGACACCAAGCTGGCCAGCCCCCTTCCTGCACCCCTAAAGGCATCTCGTGCCTCAGCATCCCCTTGCAGCAGCCAGTAAACAAAGCCACATGCCACTTTCCTCAAGTGTAAAGGGCATCTGCTGTCTCCTGCTGGCCTACAAATCAATTTAACTCCATGGCCAAGTGCCAAATCACATCAATTAGAGGATATTACTGACTGAAGGAGCTCAGGAGACCGGATAATGAACTGTGGTGTAGTGCAAGGGGAACTTGTTAAATATTTGCTTGGTCCTCAAAGTGAAGAACTTGATGAGGCTGCTGGCTCCATGTGGTGACAGCAGGATGAGCCCATGCTGCTGCTTTTCCAGGCTGTCCCACTGCTGCTTAAAAGCTCTGCCAGGTAGTTTTGCTGATGTGGGCCATGAAGGCATTTGATGTCATCCTGGGGAGCACCTGGGGCTGACCAGGAATGTGAACCTTATGGCCATGCAGAAGAGGAAAATGAACTTGAAATGAAAATTAAAGAAAAAAATGTGGCAGTGCATATAAATCACTGCTAATGGGGCATGTGCACTGTAATGGGTTCTCTTCTAGTATGCAACAATTATAGTTCTTTAAAGAATGGTACTTGGATGTTCATCCCCAAATCAAGGATGACCTGGCCAGGAAAATATTAGCTCATTGTTGTTTATCAAGTAAAAGCTGTTTTGCCTTCAGGCTCTTGGAGCTGAACTAATAGGCAGATATTTATTTAATGTACTCTGACTGGATCATCAATTTATAGATGCTTTGTGCTGTCTTTTGACCTCAAAGGACAATTGTGAGTTGACATCTTCCCTCTTGGATTTAGAAATAACCATCCCGTTCCTCTGAGCACAACCTGGCTTTGCTCCTGGCAGCAGCAGGAGGACACACAAAGCATTTATCCAGGAGAGAAATTTCTCTGCAGAATCAACATCTACAGTGAACCCTGGCACATCTGATGTTCTGGAAATGCAAAATCTGAAGAGACAGAGAGCTGATGTTGGGGCAATATGTCATCAGTCATCAGCTGTGACCTTGATGCAAGACACTGCACAGCCAAGGAGGACTGTGGTGTCAAGGTTTTCTGGGTGCAGGAATACTTAGGGGAACTGTAAATCCATAGTGCTCTTCCTGAACTCTGAGCAAGGTAAAAGCCAGTCCTGTACACACCCAATGAATCCCTCTCCCAAAGAGCCAACTGCACGCTGCAATTCCTGCCAGCAAGTGGGAGTTGGGCTTGTTGCCTGGTCAGGCAGAAGATCAGTGGTGCTGAGACCCCAAACCCAGCCAGGATGGAGGCACCCAGGCACAGATCCTGCCAAGCTGGCTCGTGTCCCAGAGCCAACCCAGCCCCAAGGGAGGAGGGTGGCTCTGCAGGGGCCACTGTACACCCCCAGGCCAAGCACCCCTGCACCACATTGGGGATGGTGGGAGGAGAAAAGGGCCCCCTGTGGCCCCAAGGTGACTGAGCTGAGCTTCTCTAGCCAGGGGACATCTGGAGAAGTTCCAGATTCCCAGAAGGTGGGTAATTTCTGGAAAGGACCTCAGGCACAGCAGGTTTCAGAGGTGAGCTGGACAAAGTCCAAAACCACTCTCAGGACAGAGCTCGGAGTCATCTGCTGCCTGCTACATGGATGGGGGCCAAAATGCCAGGAGATGATAAAAAAGAAGACAAACTTTTCTGTGTGCCCAAGGCCACTCTCTTCCCCTCCAGAAGAAGGCAGTGAGCTCTTTTGGGTGGGCACTGTGGAGAAGGGGGGTCCATGCCCACGCTGCCCTCACCCAATGCAGCGAGCCCAGAGCCACCAGCACTGCTGATTGTCATCCTGCCAGGGTACCCTGTGTCAAGGGAGAGTCAAGGGCACATCTGTGCTGCAACATGCAGGGCTGCCCACAAAATAGCTTTGGCCTGGGACCAGCAGCACCCACCACCTCAGGGGAAAGCAGCTTCTGACCCAAATTTTGGGTGTAGTGGGCACCTTCTGCTTGCTCCACCTCCCCTGGGGCAGCTGGGACCAGTTTGTACCCTTGTCCTTTAAAATGAAGGTCATGGAGCTTTCTTCTGGTTTGGGGGGAAGCTGAACACAGGTGAAAAGATCAGGCTCTTGAAACAAGAGGGTGCTTCAGCTTGGGTGTTCTCAGTTCAACAGGTTGACTGAGTGCTTGGAAAAAGTTTATTTTTGAAGTGCCAGTTTCAGTTGGGTTGATTACGTCTATAAAGAGCTTCCCATGCACTTGTGGAAGATTTTATTTCACTTAGGGTTGAGCATAGCTGTCTCTGCTTCTAGACGTTATAAATTTTCACTTGTTTCAGGTGTATCTTTCTTAGTTTGCTTATAATCTGGCTTTGAACAAAAGTGGAAAAAACTCATCAACAAATTCAGAGCTCCTTTTCCACTGCCCTGTCACAGCACCAGGTTTGTGGGTTTGTAACCCATGTGTAGAACAAGGAAATCCTTCTTGGATCTTCAGAAGCCTGGAGGAAAAAACAAAACCTCTCTACTGTGTCAGCCACCTGAGAGGCCTCATTCAGTGTCATGCAGCGTTGCGTGGGGAGACAGACACTGTGCTTATGGCCAGAGGAAATGGAAATGTGTATCTAAGGGGAAACCACAGCTCCTGTGCTGGCCTGGAGCA
This sequence comes from Illadopsis cleaveri, assembly GCA_013399915.1. Lineage (NCBI taxonomy): Eukaryota > Metazoa > Chordata > Aves > Passeriformes > Timaliidae > Illadopsis > Illadopsis cleaveri. Next base: position 609,700 of record VXBB01005684.1, on the reverse strand, counting down.
TCCTTCTCCTGCCTGGTGCTTCCCACTCAGCAGAGGTCAGCAGTTCCCAGCAGCAATCCCTGCTGGAGCACAGTGATCCCAGGGGTGAGCAGTGCTGGGGTGTTGGGTGAGAGTTCTTGGAGGGGTGCAGGAGCTGCTTCTGGGTTGTGCTACTTTATCACGGGGTGGGCATAGAGGCAATAAATCATCCTGCCTGAGACTATTCCACCTGATTTTTGTTGTTTTACTGGTAGCAAAACTAAAGGCAGCCACTGTTTAGTGCTTCGAGATCCATTTTCCTACAGATCAAAGCGTTGTCTGGTTGGTGCCTAACGAAAGAGCTGGGTGTAATTTATAATGGTGCTGCTGGTATAATTAAGTGTCAAAAAAAAAAAAAAAAATTGGAATAAACCCCTAAAATGTATTTCAGAATTTAAAGGAAACAATGGCTTTTCGCTGTGAAATGCAGGCACTCCTCACCTGAAGGAGTTTTCTGCAGAGATTCTAATTAGAAATGGATACGATATCTTGGGAAAAGAAATTAGTTTTGATGTAAGTGTTTGGGTCAGCAATATTCATAATTCTTTCATTACCCAAGCAGTAATAACTCAAAGTAAAACACTCTCTCAGTAGCTGTTCAGGGTCAAGGTAGGGACTGTGTGAAGAGGGACAGAGCTGGTAGGTGATATTCACATGGCTTTTGGTGTTAAGCAGTGAGGCAGGAGACCATTTCTCAGGTTTGATTGCTGCTTCTGTTCAGAATGCCCACACAGTTCTGCTTAGTGAGAAAGAAGGAGATCATTTCTGGGATTTTAAAATTGATTGAAGGCTTTGGAAGTACGTGAGGGACATGCTGAGGTACTGGCACCGTGCTGCTTCATACAAATCTGCTGTGAGCTGTTCCTCCTTCTTATCTTCCCTCATTCCCAAGAACTTCTTCACCTCAACTCTTTCTGTGATGCACAGGTGCTTGGTTTTCCATTGAGTTTTAACTACAGACCTGTGCTTTCTGATTTTACTCTGTTTGCTTCATACTGTTTGCTCCATAAGCAGATGACAGTGCTGCTGTTAACAGAGTTAATGAATGTCCAAGGGAAATGCTGCAGGAGCAGAAGTCCCTGCTGGCAGCTGGGCATCCCTGGGGTCAGCCTGGAGGATCAACACCTTGGTCCATGAATGCTGAGGGGCTGGCTGGGAGCTGCAAGCTCAGGGAGGGTTTCCTGTCCTGCTCCTCCCTGTGCACTGCATCCAGGGCAGGTGTGCTCAGGGCTCAGCTGGCACCTCCAGGGCCCTGCAGAGCACGGGATGACCTGGAGCTGCCGTGTCCTGGGATCTTGTCTGGGGGGCTCTGGGAGCTGCTGCGGGAGCTGAAGTGTGCCCAGCTCTGCTGCCTGCTCAGCCCTACCAGGGACTTCCTTTGATCTGCAGAGGCAAGACAGCAGCTGCTGGAGAAATCCAATCAATCTTAAATATAAAATAAGTTTTGGAAAACTTTGTACTCCTTACAGCTCTGGCACACTTAATGCAATTTTAATACATTTTTGATTTCTGATTTGCCTCTGTGGGCTGCCTGGCTGGGTTCCAGTAAGAAACATGGAGCTTTGTAACTAAGAACTTTGTCATTCAATGTTTCTTAACACCGTTGTGATTTGAATTATATATGATGACCTGAGAGTAAATGCAACCAGGATTTTCAAGTTGTTTATTGCTTTAAAGATGTGTGTGAGAGCAGAGTTTTCCTCCAGGTTAGCAAGGTATCGACCATTTTTAATGAAAATGGATTTTTAAAAAAATTTAAAATGTAAAGGAGATGGCTGAAGTCTGAGCACAGCATTTCCCCACCCGAGTCCTGTGTTGGTTTCTGAGCTGAGGCAATCTGGGCTGAAGCTGCCTGCTGAGACTGTAATGACCCAGCAAGCTGGGGACACCTTTGGCCAGAACAGGCTGCAGCAGCATCGCTCATGTGGGTCTCTGGCTTGCCATCAGTCCCTGTTTCTTTCAGAAAAAAACATTTCCAGGGTGTTTGCTCAAAGTCAGCTGCTGCAGCCTCAGTTCAGGTCTGTTCTTACCTTAGCCAGAGTAGCTGTACTGAAAACAGTGTAAGGACTCCAGCCTCTGCTTCTGACTAGGAGAGAAGCAATGATTTATCAGTGGGGTCTAGTCTTTGTGGCAAACTGAGTTCCAGGCACAAAGATCCTTCTGCCAGAGGACTTGCTGCAGGGACAAGCAGATCTATAAAGCACCCAGCTTTCAGGCAACAGAGCCCTTTTTCAAGATGAAAGAATTAGCAATTCATCTCTACATCTTTTTCAAGAGGAGGAGTTCCCTAGGTGCTTTTTACCCTGCATATCCCACACTCTGGAGCTTCTTCAAAGAGACCCCCACAGACGCTCCATGCTCTTCATTTTCAGTCTCCAGCAGGAGGGATTCCGGTCTCAGTGGCCCTGTTTCTTTTGGTATGCAATTTGTTACTGGTAATGAATTGCTGAAATACAGATGCTGCAGTCCCCCACTGAGCTGGAGCTCAGCTGAGTGCTCTTCCTGGCCAAGGGAGTAACCTGAAATAGCCCCTTTGGAAAGGTTGACCTTCTGCAGAGCCACAGGAACACCTGGGGCTCCGTCAGCTCTGCCCTGAGCTCCAAAAATCTGTGGTGGGGCAGCTACACAGGGAGTTGTTCTTTGCTCTCACTCTCCAAGGAGGGCTGTCATGAATGTATGCCCTTCTTGTAAACCATGTTGTGTTGTGAATATTTTAAAGATGTCCTGGCAACTGTAAGAAAACCACAACAGAGACAGAAAGGAGGTTTTCCATGTCGAAGCCGTTTATTAAGTTCGATAAATACACTTGCAACAAGTTTGACTTATATCCTCTGAGTGCAGCTGCTGGTAGTATGGCACAATGATTAAAAAAAGAACCAAAACTAGCAGAGGCACTTGTTGCATGCAGCTGAAATTACTACCAAGCCCAGTGATGCAGGTCCTGCTGACAGAGACCTTCCCTGGCTGTGAACACGGATTTGCCGGCGGGGCTGGAGCTGCAGGGATGCACCTGGGGTGGGACAGTCCTGGCTCCCAGGGGAAGGGGCATTACATGTCTGGCTTAGGCATGATGTTCAGTATTGCTTTTGGTTAAAGAGGAGTGAGGTTGTGTGATTGTAACCAGTGGGGAAAGGCAGAAATTAGAATGAATCACAGGATATGCTGAGTTGGGAGGGAGCCCAGCTTGATCAGGATAATTGAGTCCAGCTCCTGGCCTGGCACAGGACATCCCAAGAATGCCACCATGTGAGTGTTGTCCAAAGGCTCCTTGAACTCAGACAGCCTTGAGTCCTGTCACAAGAGTGAAGAGATCAATAGATTTATATTTTCTCTATAAAAACAATCTCATTGACTTTTATGCAGTCATGTATGTGAATATCCAGATTTTTACAAAGATTTTGTTTGTCGGCAGAAGGATGGACTTGACAGGCTATGCCAGGAAGACAAGTGCCTTCTGATTAGAAAATAGAGCTACCCAGAGGGGTCTTTTCATTAGGATTTTCAGGAAAATCCATAAAATGGCTTGTTCAGCTGGACAAAGAGACAAAATGTGGCAACCATCCTTGCAAAGCAAATTTGTCAATTTGCTTCCTCAGCATTTGTAACCCTTCATTCTCAGACAGGCTTTGCTCCTGCAAGGACTGTGTGCTGCTGTCCCTGCCCTGCCAGGAACATGCCACAGGACTGACTCTGGTCTCTGCAGTTGGGCAGCCTGCTCAGAGGCTTAAACATAAGCACCTGAATAAGTCCTTAGCTGAACTGGGGCTTATCAGTGACATGTGACAATGTCAAAGAGTCCTGCATGCAGATAAACACCAAGTGGAGTATTGGCACTGAGAGGTGTGAGGACGAGCTCTGTCCTTGCTCTGATCAGCTGTGAACTTGGCCAGGTGACCTGCAAATAGAAAGTGCCCCTATCCTGGACATCATTTTGTTATTTTGCTTATTTTGTAAATAGCCCCACTAGAGGGATACAAGATTTAACAACAAAAAACAGGTTCCAAACCTTAGCCCAGGGAACAGAGGTGTTGTTCTTTGAGCTAGGACATCCATTCCTCTGGTACAGATAGACTTGCCCATGGATAAGACAGAACAGTGGGTGCTCTCCAAGTATGATGAACATTTAACATTCAAGCCTGAAAAAGTGTTGTTACTGGTGATTACCTGGCTAGCAGAAGCTGAGGGTAAATAACAGCCTGAGGAGCAATCTGCAGAGGGTAATGGAAGCAGTGGAGGTCTCTTGCTAGAGGACATCAGGAGGAAAGCTAATTTTTTAATTTCTTGCGTCAGAAATGGGATCTCCTACAACGGAGATCAGCAAAAATTTTGTGGCTCAAAAGATCCATGCAAAAGCCTCCATATGCCTCACAGCCTGCTATTTTGGGATCTCTGTATTTGCAGTATTGAGCACCTTACATCCTCAGAAATCTGTGGGCTGTGTAAAAAAGCCAGGTGCCCTTTTGGCTTGGCTCAGAATACTGCAATGAGAGAGTAAATGGGGGTCTGGACAAGCCTTCTGCCTGGGGAGAAGATCCCTGCAGTATAACAAGATCCAGACTCTCCCTATTGGTTTTAGCAGGAAGAGTTATAAGTAAGAACATTTCTGTGTCCCTATCTAAGGCTCTCCAGGTGCTTTCTGGTATTATTAGATAGACAAAACGAGGTGTGACAAGATGAAATTTTTACACCCATTTCATTGATGAGTATACTGAGGCACATAAAAATTGACTTGTGTGATCATCAAGCAAATCTGTCAAATCTGTCTGTGCCTTACAAAGTCTATGTCCCAATTTTCTTGTCACAGCCTTTTCTTCCACCTTTCTCACCCACTGTGTGTTGTCTAATGGCAAGAACCTGGGGGTCAGGCAGGATGGTGAGGAGGAGAAATGGAGAAATGCCCTTCCTGAAGTTTTGTGCTTTCAAGCCTTGTCTGTTCATGGTGCTTGCTGTGGTTGCAGTACCTGCTCTGAATTGCTTCCTTTCAATCCCATAAGCTGAACATGGAGCCATGAAAGAAAAGGCAGGCATGAGCCAACCTTAGGATTTGAGGAATAGAGAACTTTGGAATGCTGCAGTCCCCACTCTTCAAAGGTAAATAATAAATTTCCAGTGCTCCCATGTTCACTTATGCCTTCTTGCATAACGGCTGTCTTAATGAATTGAGAGAAGGAAATGTACCTTACAAATTCATGGAAAAATCTTCCTTTGAAGGAGTTGAATGTCTCCGAGGTAGAATGCTTATTATTGTGTGTTACTGTAAATGTTATGCTGAGGAGTCTGAATGACAAAGCTGGGAGAAAAGTCTCTCTGCTTATTGTCCTTGTCATTCTAATCCTGTCTCATCCCACTGAAGTACACCTGAAGCAAAAGATGGTTGAAATTGCATGTGAAATCACTCTTTGAAAATCACAGCAAGTTCTATGTAGTAGACACCAGCAGGGCCCAGGCTCTTCTCTGGGGATTTTTGGTGCCTGCCAAGCTCAGAGTCTGTGGCCTGACTAATCCAAGGGCCCATGACAGAGGATATGCCTGGTTTTTGCATGACTAGGATAGAATAAGTGGTGCCATGGGGTCTACAGCAGTCCAGGACCCCTAAATCTGAGTGCTTCTGAATCCTGGTCACTGGGAATATGGATGCAGTGGGGTAGGGAGTGCAGGTGCAGAACCAAGTGAGTCAAGAATAAATCTGCTCATATAATTCTACTTAGCCAGAGGTACTTCAGCGCTTCTACTTAGTGATGCTCTGGTATATAAAATCTGGACCTTTCCTAAAATGCACCCATAGTGACCAAGGAAGACATCAGTATTTCAAAGAGTCTGTTTCCAGGAAAGACAGAATACTCTTGTTGCTTTTTCATGGTATTGATGGTTACCCTGGGTTTGTGGGTGATATTGAGGGCGGGACAAACTGTGCTAGACCAAGAGTTATATTAGGAAAAGTCTGGAGAATCTTGTGCTACTTGAGTTAAAATGACAACTGTAAAATAAGAGTTGCTGCATAGTAGTAAACTCTGCTGCCAGAATGGCTTGCTGATATCTTGACCTGTTGAGCAAAAAAAAATATTTTACACTATGTGCTCTTGGAGATATTGCCTTTGCCCTGCATATCTTAAAATGGCTGTGTGTGTGTCAGCCTTTCCCTGTGGGAAAAGGCCTCCTGGGGCACAGCATCCTATGGCTCTGCCTGGCAGGGAATCCCTGTCAGTCATCGAGGTGCTGCTCCTCCCACGTGGACGTGGGGATGGCACTGTAGGGGTCCATGATGACTTTTGCACAGCGAATGATCATCACAATCAGGAAGAGGCAGAGGAAGACAAAACACGCTAATGTCAGTCCCTTGTCCACGTCAACGTACACGGGCTCGGGGGTTGGCACCTCCATTGCTCAGGCCAGTCTTCGTCTGGGTTTGGATTTGCTCCTAACATCATCAACCACCTGCAAAACAAACACAGTGTAAGTTGTGGACCCGATATTTTCTGAGCCTGAGAATTGCTGAGCTCTTCCCAAGGGAAACTTTTCAACAGTTTTCTTTTTCCCAAAACAACCATGTGTAAACAATGTTCCTTTCCCATAACAACAGGTATTGTTTGCTATTTCTGTTACTTAGCCAATGGGAGACGTGTCCAATAACGTGCCTTTTAGCACAGCGTGTTATAAAAGGGCTGAATGAATTGTAAATAAAACCTGCTGATTTCTACTGCCTTCTGCCTGGAGTCAAGCATCTTTATTTCGTGTCCTATTGTGACAGCCAGGCACAAGGGATTGCTGCTCCTGGACATGGGGAAAGTCAGGGGTTGTACTGGACACAGATACGTGTCACAGGTCTGATAAATTCCTGCAGGGAAATAAACCCAATGGAAAGATTGTAGTTCAGCTGACTGAGAGCTGTGAGAAGAAGAAACCTCATCTCCACCTTAATTTAGCCTACAAATGCTTCTTGCTATAATATTAGACACTAAAAAGAAAAGAGGAGCACTAGTGAATGAGCACTATCCACTTGAAATATCATCTCCTAAAAGAGGCACAGACACTGTTCTTGTCTCATCATTTCCTAATCATAAAAATATTTCCATTCCTCTGCTAGTGTGAAAGATCAGCCAAATGGCAGAGCAGACTGTTTCTATCCCAATTTTCCTCTCTGTCCAAACATTCTCTGTCTCTCACTGGCACAAAGCAAAGTGAAAATTATGCATACTTTTTTTCCATAATCTTTTAATCTCTGGTACTCAAGGTTCTCCAGGCAATAGAAGATTTTTTTAGGAGCAATATCATTTTTAAGTGGATGTTTTATCAACCAGAGAGGTACAGGTGATTATGTGATTAGAACAAGGATTATCTTATTCACTGCAGATGTCTGCATAGCTGAAGGTCTCCTCTGGCCTCCTCACCTGAATCCATAACCAAAATGACTTCAGCAGTGATTGAATCCCCCTGAAAGTTTGATTCTGGATAGTGCATCAGCTGATAACACAAACTGCTTTGCACAGCTGTGCTGAAGGTGAGGAATTGACCTTACACAGAATTGAGTCACTGCCCAGGGAGGGGAAACCTCCTGACATCCATGTTTGGCCAGGGCGGGAGGGAGAAGTGTTGGGGATTACAGTGTAGAGAATCAGGAATATGGAATGCCTCTCCACAGCAAACAAAACAACAAAGTTGCTCACATCAAATGCAATAATCAACCTGAGAGCCAGTCCCTGCTTTAACTGGAGAGGAGAGATGGGAACAAGATGGGAACAATCCTCTCTATTGATCTATAGAGAGGATTTGGTGAAACTGGGCTATCAAACAGCCCAGCTGCTCTCTGTTACTACATTGACACAGTGAGGAGATCCCAGGTTTTATCACACAGACGAGTTTGCCTGGTCATGTTTCCAGTGAGCTGCTGCTGCTGGCAGGGCTGTTGCAGTGGTGGTTCACATCTGGCTGGAGCATTTTTTTCCTGCAGCATGGTGCTGTGCCAGCTGCCAGTGAGTGTCCCAGAGACTCCTGAACTCCTGTGCCCTGCAAATCTTCCTCAGGGTGAACTGAAGACATTTTATTTTAAAAGCTCACGGTTTCTTCCCTGTCTCATAATTTGCTCTTTTTCAGGTGGTTTTCCAGCCTCACAACCTCCTAGATCCCACAAGGCAAGTACAAATCAGCTGGGCTCTTGAGTCTATTTTAAGCACAAGGATGTCAATTTTTTTTTTTTTTTTTTTAATTTCCTGAAAGCATCGAAATTACTGCGACAGCCAGCCCTGCAGCAGGGAAATGAAAGAAGCTGATGACACAAAGTGAAGGAACCAAGCAGACACCTCATGATCTCATGTATTTACCAGTCACATCTTTAGGAGCTCATGAAGAAATCTCAGAGGAGGGAGGTCAGGCTTGTAATGCTCACCTTGCCTGGTCAGAGGTTTAATATTCTCAAGAGAGTCTGCTACCACTCTTTTTCACCAGCCAAGAGATCTTACATTGCAGTTAATAACTTCATTTGATGATAAAAAAAAGGTTTGTCAGCAAAGCTGAGTTTTAAGTATGAATACTTTATGAATACAAAAGAAAAAAATGTTATCAAAACTGCTGATGTATCCCAGTCTTTTCCTGTACTGCTCTTGTGAAGGTCCAACAAGGATGGATGTCATCTTTCAATTTTTTTTTCCCCTCCTGACACTCTGGCTGTTGTACCATGTGGGGTTATTTCACCCTAAGTTGCCTCCTGCAGAAGAGCAGAACTACCTAGTAATTTCCATCACTACTGATCTTGGAGGGAAAACTGCATTTTCACTCTAATGTACTTTCTTTGGAAAGATGAATAATTTACTGAGAAAACGATCAGAGGTTTCAAGTAGAGATCTATCCCTTGGAGATTTTTCTTTTCAATATGGCATCACACAATCTCATAGGAGTCTGGTTGAAGTGCTGCATCCCTCTGCTTCTCTCCTGCTGGAAGGGAAAAGCACACTTTGGAAAGGATAGGCCAGGCAGAAGGCTTTGCACAAAGAGCAGAGTGAAAGGCTGTGGCATCTGAGCTGTAGTTTGCACAGTAGATTATGGTGACAGCTTGAACCTAATGATCTCAGGTTTATATTGATCTGTTTTGACAAAAGTAGACATTTTCAGTGGGACTAGAAATATTTTTTTCCAAAAAAAAGCTGTATTCTTGAGGTTGTGTAAATCATGTTTTCTCTCCAGGTCTCCCCACAAACTTGGTAACATTTTGATGCTGAGCACTGTTCTGCATGAAATCACTACTGATGGTCAATGTGTTTCTTGGGGCTGGCCAGAAGGATTTGGCTCTCCAAGTGGCTGTCTCAGCTTGGCTGCTCACCTGCATCTGTCAGAGTGGAACCCTCCTCTGCAGGTCTGTGCAGGTCTGGCTTGTCAGAAGGCTCATGTGAGTGGCAGGAGGGCTGGTGCCAGCAGGCATTTGGTGGTGTTCCATGCTGTTACCCACTGCAACTGCATTCCAGCAGCCTTGGCAGGGCAAGGAGCCCTTGGTGCTGCACAGAGCTGGGTGCTGGAATGGGGCAGTGCCCGAGGCAGCTGTCTGCAGGTTAATTCATTGTGGCTGGAACACATCACTGTTCCAGATCAGGCATCTGGGCAGCAGCAAGAGGCAGCCCCCAAATGCAAAAGGAGGTTTTGCCAGTGTGCACCAGGATTGTTCCCCTTGGGGAAGTCTAGCTCCCAAATATTACCATGGACATGTTGTGTCCTGCTGCCTGCCAGGTGCTCGTGGTCCTCCCTGTCTGTAATAGCAGCACAACTTGTCCTGCTTAATTCCCATTTCCTCAGCCAGTGCCTCAGTCCCCTTTCTCACTTCCCTGGTGCCCAGCAGCACAGCCAGGCTTGGACTGGGGTGTGCAAGTGTCTCCCAGGCTGAAGCAGATTGAGTCATGCTGGATGCTCTGCCTGCACATCCTGCCCTCCATCCCAGCCCTGGGGGATGTGCTCTGCAGGTGAGCAGAAAGGTTTTGCAGACAGTTTTTCTTGGTCTGGCATGTGAAATCCATCAGTGCTGTTGAAATTAGCTCTCTCTCCAGCTACAGACTGGTTGGCTGGATGTTTTGCTCTTGTTTACTAGCGGGGTTGATGTTGACAGCATTGGGTATGTGGGGGGAAAAAAACAAAAAAAGATCAGCAGAAACAATTATAAAGTTTCACACTTGAATGATCAAGTTTTCTCTGAATAGCTGAATTGCAGAAAATTACTTTTTTTTCCCCCAGCTTGACAGCAATGAGCTGTAGAATTGTATTTTTTAAAATTTCTTCAGATTGGTTGAAAATGTGATTAGGTCTAAACAAAGCCTAAAGATGAAGAAGGACAATCCCTGGTTCAAACCAGGCAATTTAGCCATCCTGAGTGTATCTTCCTGTAAATCCCTGGGTGTTTCAGTGCAGCCTCTCCCCCTGTCACTCCTCTGAGAGTAGGTGTGTGCCACAGGCAGGCTCACCCAGGGATGGAGCTGTGCTGGGTGAGTAATTCAGCACCAGAAGTGACTCTGTGCACTTGAGGGCTGCAGAGGGCCAGGGCCAGGCAGCAGCTGTGTCTCTTCAGAAGGGTTGGCATCCTCCAGTTTTGGTGCCCTGCTCCCCTGGCTTGTTTTTGTGTGTCTGTTCTGGCAGTCAGAAACTGGGTCAGGGATGCGACCCAGGGATCAGGAACCCTGAACCTCACTGAAGACTCCATCCTGAGCATTTGGTCTTTGCTGGTTGTTTTGCTTCCTAGTGCCCTTTTCAGGAGAGATTGCCACAGAAGAGAGATTATATTTAATTTTTATGACCTTATGCAGGATGTTGGCATCCTCCTTAGTGTTCCAGCTCTGTTACAGGCTCTCTGTAACACTTGTACTCAGCAGTGTTCCTGAGTTTTGCAATCAGCCCTACCTAAGCACAATAATTTCAAAGATATGTTTTTGGGGTTTTTTTTCCTGACCTGACAATCTTGTCACTGTCACTTTAAATATAAACTAATAATGTACCACATACATTGCAGAGAGCTGGTTCCTGTGCTGGTTAATTATGTTTCAACTCATCTCAACCCTCAGGATTCATTTCAAAACAGTCTCTGTCTTTGGTTTGTCGTTTTGTGTGGGTTTTTTTTTTCCTTCTATACTCCTTTCCCCAAAACAAGAGATGTACAGGGAGGGAAGGGAAGGGAAATGAGATTTCATGTATGCAAGCAGATCCATACCTTCCAGACCTGGGCAGGGAGCCTGTCACATCCCAGCAGAGCAGCATTGTGCAGATAAAATCCTCCCTGCAGTCATATTTTAAAAGTTTTGTCGGTCAGTGGAGCTGTAACGGCGTCCGGGCTCCGCTCAGGTTCACCTCCACCCAGACCTGGAAGCAGTTCTCACCAGGGTGCTCTGAAAAAAGAAATAATAATTGACAATTGCTCCTCAGGCAGGATGTGGGCGTGACAGACACGTTCCGTGGTTGGGAATTGCTCCAGCCACAGCCCGAGGCTGTGGATACATTTGTACACGAGATGGATTCAATTGTCAGACACTCCCTAGAGGAACATTTATGATAGGAAGAGCAATGTTCAAGCCTAAAGTCATGTCAATATTTCTTCTTAAATGAGCAGAAAATCCTGTTTTTAAATCATGGTGAAAGATCAGCCAGGTTTGAATTGATCCTGCTGACGAGTCTGCGTATTTATTTAGGGCTTGGATAGTTTGTTTAAACAAAACTACTTGATTTATCAGAACTGATACACTAGGACTTAAAAACTATTAATTATTTGCCTTTTTTTTGTTTTTTAGTCAGTCTGGTTTGGGATAAAATTCTTTTTTATATGCACACAAAATAGTTCCAACCAGCAAAATCTGCTGGATGACAAACCTGGCTTTTTACACATTGCTGTGGAAAGGAGTTCTAAGGTGTAGGATGGGGAGGCTGAGAAGAACAAGCCAAAAGAAGAGCCCCAATCCCTTATGAGGGGACAGGGTGTTGCTCAGGCAAGGGACTAGAGGTGAGTGGCCAGGAAGGAAGGTGAAATGTTGTTCCAGATAGGTATTGTGTGTGTTTGTCAAACAAAGTCACCTTCAATTTGAAGTTCAAATCTATACTGGAATAGCCTGGACACTTGATCATACTCTAATATTCTTAACAATCTAGTTTTGATTAAAAACTCCCTGCCTCTGAGCACAGGAGTCAAATGCCATAGATAGATACAGACAGATGATCTTCTTGCTACACCCAGAGAGCAATAATATGATCATTAGCTTAGTCTAAAAATTAATTGTCCTTTTATACTTACAATTCTTTCAGCAGAAAATCAATACTTCATTTCAGTAACTCTGCCTTCCTATAAGCATGATTTTTCTTGTGTACCTGAAGGCAGGATTAATCTCTGTTTTTAACTCACTGTTTGGCATTTTGTTTTGGTTGTTGGACTATTTTATTTCTTGCTTTACATAATGACTTTAAATCTTTATGCTTAGCTTAGTTTATGCAAACTCCTTTATTCGATCCAGCCCTCAGTTACGGTCAAGAGACAAATAATCTTCCCTCCACACACTTGCTTTCAGCCAGTTGTAAATCACTGGATGCCAGTATTCCATCAGAAGACTAAAGACACCATTTACAAGAGCCTAAAAGTTGAAAACAAATGAACACATAAATCAATCCGGGGAAAGTTTTAAAAATTGCTGTTGCACAAATGTTTCCTTCCTACATAGCCCCATGGCAAGAATAACATTAATCTTCATTGAGGAAAAGATGCAACATACACTTAAAATAACTGTGGGCTGCTTATAATTTGAGAGCATCCTAAATCAAATAATCATTTCTCACTCACTTCAAGGAGCATGTGGAATTACTCATTAACAAAAGATAAAAAAATAGATGGTTGTGCTTGGGAACAAGTCGCTGTTCAGAACTATTGAGTTAAATGATGGACAGTTGGGATCTGGGGTAAAAAGTGTTTCCAGCCTCCCAAAGCTCAACTTCTGTGAAAAATACTTGATAAAACTTTGCTGAGGTGAAAACATCTGGGAATCTTTCTCAGAGACTGGAAGTGGTCATCCAGAGGTAAAAAGGGGTAGGATCAGTGATGCACTTCAAGGGTTGCAGGCTGGACACGAGGGTGGGAAGTGATGGGACTCAAGCACCATTAACAAGGGCAGGTAATGCAGGGTGATGTTGTGATGTTGTCTTTGTATCAGTTGCTTCACAATCCAGGGGGGGAGGAGGAGGAGAAAGAAAATCCAGTGCTCCCTCAGAGCCCAGCCCAGGGATATTGCTCCCCCTCCCTGGTGCTGTCCTGGGATGGCCAGGCTCATCCCTGGGGCAGGGAGCTCTGTGACTCCTGTGTGTGCTGCAGGGACATTCCTTTGGCTCCCTGTTTGTGTTTCTGCTGTGGTGAGAGAGCTGCAGGGACTGTACAACCCATCCTCCCTGCAATGCTGCCTTCCACCCTGGGGCTGTTGGGTACATTGATTCATCCTTTAGTAGATAATGCCCGGAAAATGCAAAGCAATACCTGTGATTTGAAAAGTTTAGATGAGCTTGAGCAGGAACATCTGTCTGAGCAGCAGCATCCTTCATTTCACATGTATTTTGATAAGGGGGCTGAAGTTACTTTCCTTATCACTGCTGTGATGCACTGAGTGCATCCCCTTTCATCAGGGCAAGAGGAAAATGTAAAGGAGTTTTAGAGAAACAAATGGATGAGGCTTTTAAACCAAGGCTTTCAAGGTCTGAATAGATATGATATAAGCTCATTTTAATGGAGTATCTGCTTTTTAAACTCTCTGCTGTTTAAATCCTCTGAAAGGAGACAAACATGCCTGTTGGTCCTGGCATTTATTTTATAAATTAAACAATGACTGTTAGTCAGGAGAATTATAAGCAAAGCTATGGAGAAATTTTTCACTGCAGCAAAGCTGACAAGGAGGAAAAACGAACCATATTTTTCCATACTGCTCTGAATTTTTTTTTTTTTTTTTACAAAAACAAAAGGCTCACTTCAAGGTAGAACAGCAACTCCTTTTTACATAAACATTGCCTTGTGGTGGTGATGTCCAGTATTCTTTAACTTGCAGCATATCTCTCAGAGACACATCTTTTCCCCTTTCATCTTGAAAAGCAACACACAGATCAGATTGAGGCTGTATCAATATTTTTCCAATTGAGGAAAAGTATTGTGGATGAATTCTCAGCAAAAATAGCTGGGTTATGCCTGTAGAATTGCCACAAATATAGGCAGAAATAAATCATATAGCCCTGCTTTGTCTCTGAATCACTTATTTCAAATCAAAAGTTAAATTCTTGCTAATGAAGGTATCTCCTAGTCAAGAAAGTTTTAATAAATGAGCAGCAAAACATCCAAAATAGTTACAGGTGGCTTTGCCATTGTAATAGCTGCAGGTACTCTTTAATCCATACTGGTAACTAATTCATACATTTTTTTTAAATACAGGCTTTTCTCAGATACTTCAGAAATTTGTGGGGAGAGGGATTTGATCAATTAAACATAAGCAAAAATAAAGCTCAAAGTCCAGAGTGTGTTTTGGCTCAAAACAAGACAAACTGACACAGGTTTACACAGGGCTTCCATCAAAGGCACTGCTCCTGTCTGCTCCTTTTCTGAACCAGCCTGGTCTGCAGGGGATGGGGAGGATGGATGTTTGTAGCTTGTGCTCATGCACAAAACCTCCTGTACTATTGCTCTGATTCTCTGTGGTGATCTAACCAGGGCTGTGATGCCAGCTGAACCACATCCTATCTTAAACTGAAAAAAAATATCTTGCCAAGGAGTCTGAAAGACTGAATGAATGAGTCTGGGATGTAATAGAAATATGGACCTGGCTGCAAAGCAGGACAGGAGGTTAAACACTGCCAGCATCTGTTGCCAGGTCCCTGGGCAGAAATGGACCCCCAGGAGGAGCAGCCCCAGAGCCCAGAAATGTTGTTGGGTAAGGATGAGAAACCCTTAGAAAACAACGGCAAAACCAGCCCTACTTAAACAGATTTATCTCTCCTTACTGATATGAGGAATGGTAAGAAAGAATAATTGAAGATCTGGAATGAAAAGTTAGGGGCCCCAGGTGATTCAAATGAGTTTGGGTTAGGGCTGTTTCAGGGAGCAGAGCCTTGTGCTACGTGGGACACCCACAGCAGCTCACTGCTTCTCTCCCTCTCCAGCTGGAAAGCCAGAATTGTTGCAGCATGTTATCTAATTTCAGCTATAATTTGCCAACAGGAGAAGCAGAAATATCATTACTAGTTTTCCCCTGTTTTCTTTTCTCAAGAGAACAGTTTTTCTCTTGCTACTATAAGAACTGGGAGAATGAAAGTTGGCTGGTTTTCAGAGGCACTGAGTGCCTCCAGCACCATCTGGAACCAGTGTGAGCAGCCAAACAGCTCAACAGCACAGAAAATCTTCCTGTTTTCAGACCCTGCCCCCCTTTCTGCACAGCTCTGCACATGAACACTGCACAAAAGATTCTTTCTGATGAAGATCCAGTTGGCACCCACATAAACTATATTTTCCACTGTCTCCCAACAGGGATGGATTGCATCTTCCCTCAGAGAGAGGCCAGATGATTTTTATTACAAATGAACCAAAACCTTGAGTCAGGACATGCATTACATTTTCCATGACAGCCCTGGCTAGAGTGAAGGCTCCTGATAAGAATTTAAAGATAATTGAGCTCTAGTCTATAGCTCTGTAGGTAGGTAACAAATACAGCAGCCTCCAAATTTGGCGTGTCACCAAGCAAGGCTGGGTGAAAGGATAAATGGCCCATTGCTGAGATGAGTGAGGATCAGTCAGGATCCTGAGCCTGAGCCCCAGCTGCTCATGGTCTCTGTCACTTGTCCTTCCCAGGACATTTGGGCAATATCTATTGTAGTAAATCAAATGTGTCCAAGGCTGGTTTTTTGGCATCAAGGCTGGCTGGTAAAGAGCTGCCTGTGCAAATGGGACAAACTTTTTAGCAGGGCCTGTTGTGTTAGGATAAGGGGTGATGGTTTTAAACTAAAACAAGATCTATTTAGATCTGAAATAAGGAAGAAAATTTTTACAAGGAGGGTGGTGAAACACTGGCACAGGTTACCTGGAGAGGGTAGTGGATGCCCCATCTCTGGAAATATTCAAGGTAAGGTTGAACAGGGCTCTGAGCAACTTGATTTGATTAAAGATCTCCCAACTCATTGCAGGGGGCTTGAAGCTTGATGACCTGCAAAGGTCCCTTCCAACCCAAACCATTCTGTGATTCTATGAAATCCTGCTAAACTTGGCCTCTGAGACAGATTGACAGGGGGATAACAAATTAAACTTGTAAACTTTGAGTATCTCTTAGTTGCAGAATGTATTTATTAGAAGTGCCAGGTGGATGGGTATAAAATGCAGTTTGTGTTTGATCAAAGACAGAGAACAGTCAAAAATGATCTCTGAGAATGGTGAAACAATGGGGCTCTTTCTGACTGGGATTTGGTGGCAGGAGGTGGGCAGAACACCAATTTAGTGATCACCACCACAGCCTAACATTGAAGACTATCCAAGCAGTGAAAAGTCACCCCATGATTATCACCTTGGTTGTTGTTCTCATTTCTGGGGCATGTTCCCTGGGTCACCTTTAGGTGAACCCTCAGGTACGCATACCCTGGGGGGCTGTTCCTGGCCGGGCTTTAATTCAACTTCCCTGCAGCAGCTCTGATCCATGCTTTGGCCATAGCTTTGTTTGTGCTCGGGGTTTTGGGGGTGACTGATGCTTTTTCATTCCCTCCTTCCCTCTCATCCCAATCTGTATTGAAGATGTTCCCAAGTATAACCCATGGCCTGAGTGCCACCTGTATTTCTCCACATGGGATTTTCCTGGTCATGTACTCATGTACACTCTCTAGGTACACGTGCAGCCTTTTCATCACATCAAGAAAGGTCCTTTTGCTCAGCTGGAAGCTCATTGACTTTTCTATAAAACTTGTAGTCAGAAACACTCTTTAATTAAGACTGTACAGAAAAGAGCTTTGATTCCAGACGTGTGTTACAGCCTGATGTTGTTTTCTCTGTCACTGCTGCAGATTTCTGGAAGTGTAGTCCTTGATTAAAAAGATTATGGGCAATTACATCCCATCTCCACATCTTCAGCTAGATCAGTAGCTTGTCAGTGGGTCACTGGGAATCAGACTGCCAGAACCTTTGTACATGTTCAATTTATAAAGGGCTGTTTTTGGCACAGCACCCTACAGTCCCAGACAGCCAATACCTGACTAATGTGCCATTACCCACAAGGAACATTTTTAAGTGAACCTAATATACAGAGAGCCAGGAGGGTTTGCCTGAACTGACTCAGCAGTTTGGAAGGTCTTTTCTCCCTTGCAGGGATCACACTGACTTCTCAATGTGCCCAGATGTTCAAAACCTTTGTGTTACCCCTTGTAGCCATTTTTTATTTTGGTTTTTATGGACTGGGATCACTGTGGTTTGAAAGCAGAGAAGTGGGCTGAGGAATAGATACCTGCCATAAGGGAGTTCTCTTTAGGATAACTAAAATGGTCAAAGGGGTGATCAGTTGCTTTATAAGTGTCTGAAGAAGATGGGGAAAAGGTGGCTGAGGAATCATGTTTGAGCTATACAAAAATCATGGAGCAGGCAAGTGGGAAAATTGTTTCCTCTCAATTAAAAAAAAAAATCACCAGTTTTCAAAACAGGTAAATTTGGGGGCATTCAGTGAACTAGTAGACAACCAGCTTGTTATTATAAACGGACTTCTTTATTCAGCAGGTAGTGACTTCCCAAAGCTTGCTACCACAGAGGACTGCAGGCAGTACCAGCAGGCTTTGTGAACCAGATGAATTACAGACAACAGGTCCAGAAACAGACCCTGAAACCACTAATCAGAGGTCTTCCCTATGACTTCCTAATGCAGCAGTTGTGGTGTTGGAGGATGGGCTGCCAAATATGACCAGGCCAGCACAGTGTCCCTAGTGAGCCTCTCCCCTCAGACCACTGGGCTGCCCCAGCAGCAGGTTTCTTATGTTCTTCTTTCTTGGATTTCCAACTCTTTTGGGCTGCCGATGGAAAGTCCCTTTAAGAGAAGAGAAGATATTTAAGATCTGATCCAATTTCAGCTTCAATCTCAATTTGTATCTGTAAGTAATACAGCTCTAATACTTTTAAAACCAGGCACTCATCTTTGCTTCTAGTTTAGCTCTGTCTCTTTATATTTTACTGAATATATTTATATTCAGTGCAATAATGAGATTCCTCAAAAGCTCTTCATGCATGAAAAGCAACTAAACTCAAACAGCTCAGTCCTATGAATAATAAGGTGAGATTTGTCCCAGTGGGTTTCTGCCTGTCCATGGCTGGTATTTCTTTATTGTCAAGGCTCGTTTTCTGCCCATGCTCTTGGAAATTTAATTAATTGCAAATGCAGGCAGTGGAGAGTTGCTTTGCAGTACAGGTGACTTTGGGCCAGAAGCAGGTATACATCTGACTTATAGAAGTTACATCCCCACATCTGTGTGTGCTGAAGAAGAGACAATTACCTTTGAGCAATCTCACCAGACATGTAGCTCAGTGCAGAGCATCCAGCCAATGATCTTTACAGCTGTGCAGGGAGCACGACATGATGACACCATGAGGATTAACTATATTTTCCTACCTCATTTGGTGTATTTCTGTGTGAAGGTTTATGTTAGGACATAACAGGACTGTGGTCATGACTCAATAAAGAACTGGATTTTTGTAAGGAAAATTTTTATACATGTGCAAATGCAGATCTGGAACTAAATTTTTTACTTTTTTTTATTTTTACTAAGTATCCTTTGTTTCTCCTTGGACTGTTTTTCCTGCAAGGTCTTCTAGATGATCCTAGTGCTGAGCCTCATGGTAGGGAATGACTCCAGATCTCCCACAGGTTCAATGTGCTGCAGCTGAGCCTGGAGCATCTGGAAGGACAGGACACTGAGCTCAAACACAGCACTGGCTTTTCAGTTGCTCAGCTGCAATCCTGCCTGGTGCTGTTCCATCAGTGCTGTGCTCAGAAGCTGCTCCTGCTCATGTGCCAGCAACAGTCAGACTTCTTAGAACAGGGCTTTGATTGAGGAGAGGGGAGTGAAGTGGCAGAAGGAGATTTGTAACTCCATCGTGGTTCAGCATAGGTCTTCTCTTAAAAGGCAAACAAGGCCAACTGGTTTTGCCCAGTCCTGCAGTGCTTCTGATTCACAGAAAAAAGCCTCAGATCTTCTCCCATGTCACTGCATATTAACACAAAGAATTATCTGGATGCTGTCGCTGGAGGAAAATGGTTCCCTCTATAGTAAAAAACCCTGACATTCTCTTTTGTGTGGAAGCCCCTGTGTAGGTACAGCCTGGCACACAGAGCTGTGTGAGGTGCTCAGGGTTTGGGCAGGGGCAGATAACACAGTCATAGGGATTATCTGTGGCAGGACAAGGCAAGGGGCCATGTTTTGTTTCAAGTTGTCTGTTTAGAGCAGGATTGTTTGAGTCACCTGTAACATCAAAGCACAGATCTCAATTCTAGCTTAGGAGTTACCACTTCCAAAGGAAAGCAAGTAAAATCTTATGACTTCTATTTTTCTGAATTACTGAAACTAATTGTTAACTCAGAAGATGTTAAGCAAAGATACAAGGAAGCTCTTTTAACAGCAGGAACCTCCAGCACTGTCCCCCAGTCTGTAAGTCTGGGCTTTGCCTTCTCTTGGTCTGCTCTGCAAACTGAATTTTACAAATGGGGATTTCCTCCATCATCTCTGTCTAACATGACTGCCCCAACTGCACCCTCAGCTCTGAGGAAATGGAAAGTAGCCTGAGAGTGCTATAAAATTCAGTTCTTGTAACTATGCCAAGTAGGAAAGTCATGTATAGGCTGGTGGCTGAAGTGGATGGAGTGTGGGAAGGAGGCTGGGGAGCCTGCTCACACACAGCCTGATGCATGTGGTGTTACCAGGGTCAGCAATCCTGGGGTGAAACACAGAGTAAATAGTGGGGCCTGTGTGGCAGGGCGGCCTCAGGCACCCTTCCTGGGCTGGAGGAACACTGCAACTGCAAACCATTCAAGAGCAGTGAGACATACAGCACTCAGCTACAGCATAGCCCTTTATGGGCATGCTAAAATATGCCCTGCACATGGCTGGGTACCTCTCTTTGAATGACTTTCCCCTAGCAGAGAAAAATGTCTGGCTTCTATTTACACGACTGCAAGCACGCTTGAACTGAATTAGTGAATGTTGGACTGGCAGTGGGAGGGTTGATTTGTAGGGAAGTTCTTTTAATAATAAAATGCCTCATAAAAACTGCATTGACTTCAACCAGGCAGACCGTGGGCAGCTAGAAACTTCTGACTGCTTCACTTTAACCCAGTGCTTTGGGGCTAAGGAAACACAAATGCCATCATGGTGGTGGTAAATGTTCCCTCATCAGCAGGAAAATCAAGGGCAACACTACTTACATCTGGTGGATCAGGGCTGAGGAGAGTGTGACACTCAGAGAGCAAACTTTGTGCTTCCAAAGGCACCTCTGTGGAAGCAGTGGGATGTATAGGCTGTCAGCCTACACACTTGGCATTTCCCACACTGTGCAGTGGAATGACAAACACAAACTTTAGACCTCCTCCCCCTCAACCATTTTTATTCCATCCATTGACTCACTACTGACTTGGCAGTGAGAAGCACAGTGGGGTTTGTGCATTGCTGGATTCATATGTCTGAAGGTGCCATCTCAATATCTTCCAAGGCCTCTATAAAATCAGGTCTGAGAGCTAAACAGCCTCAGGAAACCCTGCTGAACTTTCTCTCTCAGGAAAGCCTTAATGCCAGAAAGGATGCTCTGATGGGAACACTGCATTCCCAAGCCAAATTGCCCTTGGAATCACTTCCCCTTCTCTGCCAGCTAATAAAACCCTAATTTTCTCAAAGGAAAGTTCAAGCAGAGTTTTGACTTTGAAAAATAAGTGCCAGCAATTATCTGCCATTTAATATAACCAGTTCTATTGATATGCAATATTTAATAGGAAGTGTTTAAATATTATATAGCAGCATAAAAACCTGCACTTGACCACAAAGAAAGGTGTCCAAATTATTCCTTTGGCATCTACTGATGGTATAGTTTAAAGTAAGTCTTCCAGGAGTCTGATAGGCTGTGTTGTCACAACTTAAAACTTCTCCTATGAAGTAGTTCCCTGAATGCTGCCCTGGGATGGGTTTGTTTGATATGGTGTGTTTTTTTTTTTTTCCCTTGGTGACCTACTGCAGTGGACGCCAATTAAAGCATTTGGCA
Organism: Illadopsis cleaveri; assembly: GCA_013399915.1. Classification (NCBI taxonomy): domain Eukaryota; kingdom Metazoa; phylum Chordata; class Aves; order Passeriformes; family Timaliidae; genus Illadopsis; species Illadopsis cleaveri. The sequence continues at coordinate 588,441 of VXBB01005684.1, read as the reverse complement.
GGTTTCTCATAAATATAACCTTGAAACTGTGGAGCAATCTACTGGTGAAACATGGGCAGCCTATGCACATCTGCCCATCAAATGACCCTGTAAATGCCATGGTGAGGAAGGAAAGCAGATTTAAGGAATTGGGGGTATGCTCTCCACACACCACCCTGGTACACAGCCCCATCAGTTTATTCTGCAGGGACTCCTCTCCACCCCCTTCTATTTCAGGTCTTCTGACAAAGCTAATTATGGCAGCAAGTGACTTGCATCAATGACATTCAGGGAACACAAGCATTTGTGGGCTCAGGAGTTCTTGAGTGTTGCCCTGTCTGCAAATTTTTCTTCTTCCAGTGAAAGTGTAATGGTTTGCTATTTATACATGTTTAGGAAAACTCCTTTGCTATACATTCACCTTTTCTATTTTTCCAGCAGTCTTGGATAATTAATAGCCTCAGAGACCTGCTCTGTTATAAGCAGGGACTCTAAAAGCTATCTTCCTTTCTGTTATGTTTTTTTAAGCTTGAGAAGCAACATTGCTTTTCTAAGCCTAAAAACACAGCCTGGGACTGGATCTAAGTTCTTTGCTACCTCATGAATCACCACACAGGCAATGATTCTACACTGGAACTTGGAACAGGCCAATAACTCAGGAGCCAGGAGACATCCCAGCTCCCACACACACCCTGGCCTTACATATGGCATTGCTGCATTGCTACTGGATATAAAAAGCCTACAGGATCTGTTTCAGTCAGGAAGCAGCTGGGACTGTGAATGCAGATGAGAAGCAGACTTAATTCACTCAAGGAAAACGAGGCCAATAGAAAACGAACATTATTTTCCTGTCTATAATTGCATTTTAAGTGCATAATAAGTAGATGATGGTAGCTATGTGCTAAAGGGTCCAACTGTTCTTAATTGATTAAAATAGCTTCTGAAGGCTGTTCTGTTGTGGATTCAACACAACATGGTATCTTACCATTGCACCAGGATGAGTTTGTAGTTAGCTGTGTGCCTCTTCTCTGGGTCAAAGAGTTTTCCACAGTTCAGAGAGTATCACTTGGTACTGACAGTCACCTGCCTCTGCCCCACTGACCTCAACAGAGGGGCAATATATCACCACCAAAACCCTGATGTCTCTCAGGCACTTTCTAGAAATAAGCAGAGCTTGGTGGTCAGACATGCTGAGCTGGGGGCATTGTGCCCAGCTGTTCTTTTCTTTATTTCTTTCCCTCTACCCCAATGGCAAATCTCTGATATAAAATCCTACGGTGTTTCAGTTTGAATATGTTAATAAACATCCCCCTCAAAAACCCAGAGCAGGCCTGGGAGTGAGCACAGGATCAGCCACACTGGCAAACTGCAGGGAAGGGAGAACGACAGATGGTTTGGGATGGACAGGTGGAAAAAATCCTTTATCCCAGCCCAGCAGGGTGAGGGGGACCATGCCTGGTTCTATCCTGGTAAATATTGCATTGAGTTAAAGAAGCATGGTGAGACAGGAGCTGAGCTTGTCCTCTGTGGGAACTTCAGGGACTGCATCTGTTTCTGAGTCTTATACTTCATATCTCAGAGATGGGGGGGAAGAAGGTGAGCATTTTCCCTGTAAGATGACGTAGGAAAATCAAGTGTCTCTTTTCTCTGTGCAAGGAAGATACTAGGAAAAGTAGTTTTCTATAGGGTCCCAGAATGAAAACATTATTTATCCAACCAAGGCTTTTGTTCTCCAGGCAGAGAATGAGGAGTGCAATTCTGAAGTGTCTTGAAGTTGGCTGCAGTACAGGTTGCTCAGTATTAATTAAAAAAGAAATAACAACAGCATAATCATTATGGCCAGCCCAGTGTTTTATTCCACCTTCTTTAAATAGACTAAATAAATCACTGACTTAATAAATATTTTCCATGAAGTAGCATGGCAACTGCTCCAGTTCACTGGCAGACAGCAGAGTCCTGGCAGAACCTGAACACCCACATTTGAAGGCAGCATCTCTGGGCCTTGTCTTTAATTGCAGAGCCTTAAATCACACAACCCATCTTGTTCTAGGCTCTATGTCTCATCTGTGTCTTATGTTAACCTGTTGTCAAAACAAATTTGATTTGCAAATATACAAGAGCCAGGCTGATACTTTAATTTTAGATCACTTATCTGAATGCAGTTTTCATGCAAGGATTTAAGCACATGCCTGGCTTTAAATATGTACTGAGGGCAGACCTGAGAATAAAGCAGTGAGGACAAGATATATAACTGCATTTAGCTTCCTAATTTCTTGTAGACTTGCTTAACACTTCACAGATTCACAGAATGTTCTGAGCTGGAAGGGACCCATGAGGGTTGTTGAGTTGAGCTCTTGAGTAAATATCTTGGCCCATATGGGGATTGAACAAGCTTGGTGTTATCAGCACCCTGCTCAAACAAACTGAGCTAAGACTTGAATGAGAACAGGGGTTTCTAGGAATGATTCAAGAACCAATTTATTCCTCTGCCTTTGACTTTTACCTAAGTCCAACTGATACTGTCAGATTTAAAGTTTGTGCTTGGTTTGTTGGTGGCACCTGGCATTGCCTGCACATTGTAGTCTCTGTACTGGACATGGCACTTCTCCCAGTGCCCACCTTTGTTATTGAATGTTGAGGCAGAAAATTGAAGCATTGCTAATTAAAGTAGGAAGGAACTTTTCAACTTTAAAAATTAATGCATTTATCTGGAGTCTTCCCTGGAATTCAGAAGGTTTCCTCCTATCTCAAGAAACAGTAACCATCTCTTTCCTGTAGGTTAATGTGTATGAATTAATTTCAATCCATGTGATAAGTGATATGAGATTGAGATGAAAAAAAAATCATAAATCTATGCTGACTGTGCATATTATTTTAAAAAAGGCTCAAAATAACTTGGTTAGTAAATGAATACAAAGCCTTTGACATCATGGGTGCTTCAGACTCACATCCACACAGCTGCTAAAATGGAAATTTGTCATCCCAAGTATTAAATGGAAGGAAGGTCAGAGAAATTAATTAAACAAATACACAGGAAACCTGACCTAGCAGTCATTAGAAACTCCAATCAATGGGTATTTGTCTTGCAGGACAAAACCATTACTGCTTACAGAAACATTAAAGAATCATGGACTTGGACCAAGAAATCTATTTTGGAAGGCTTTTCTTCCCAGCACAGGACATTTTCAAGAGCATTTAATTGCACTTTTTCATTTTGAAACTGAATGGTAAAATCCTATACCACATTGACTGAGACCACAGCCTCACATAACCCCTGCAGCAGCATTTGCCTTAAACAACAGCAAATTTGTCAATGCCTGACTTTATTAATACGAAAGCAAGTGTTCTTGTAGCAAAAAGAGAACTCCCTGTGATAAGTCTTTGGCCAGGGTTGTAACAAGTTCCATTTTAAGTTTCAAACTGCAGTGATGTCAGCAAATGACAAAAGCAGCCTTGGCTCCTGGGATGTGCTGAAGTTCATGAATGGCAGTCCTGCCACTGTCAGAACTCAGAAGACAGCACAGGCCAGACCTCTGGGAAACATCCTCTGGATACCTGGAGTTCCATATTGTTATTTGGGAGACATACAGTAAATAACACCAACACATATTCATTTTTAACATGAATATCTCATGTTGTTGCTCATTGTATCACAGGCTGCCCTCAGGTCTCTGAATGGTTTCTCTCTTTGTATTTCACAGGACACAACACTGGTAACTGTAGTCAGGTGTTTCAAGTGCTAATCTTTTACGAAGAAAAACTATTTAGCTTTCAGATTTATTCGCTTATGGCCTACATGTTGCCAGACTCTAATTGTAGAAAAAGTTCATCAGATGCAGGACTTGGTGACAATAATATAATCTGGGAGTGTTTCCCTGGAAGCTCTGAGCAGTGACTGGGAATAAAACTTCTCCCTGGTTGATGTGGTTCAGCTGTAGATAAATAAGCACACTGTGTGCTTTAGTAAATTCCCTGTGCATTCTCATTCAGTGGTTTACTTCCTCTTATTTTGATTTAATTTTTTTTTCCCTGGCATAAACTTAACATAAGACAGAGCTGTGCAAACTTGATAACCTTAAGGAATTATTTGGGACACAGTGATCTAGGCATAATTCTCTCCTCCTTTATATCCACAAACAAGGAAGACCATAAATCACCTTCCATCTGCTTTGGCATACAGTGGCACTCAGGAAATGCTATGCAGAGCTCTCCATCATGCAAATCTAGCCTGGGACCCTGTGGCCAGTGAAGTCAGCAACGTGAAGACTTATTTCCTAACAGCAAGCAAAGAAAAGTATAAGACTAAATCTTAGTTCCTCATTCCTTTCCTGTTTAGGTTATTTGTTTGGTTTGGGGTGGGGGGAGGTTTTGGTTGGTTTTTTGTTTTTGGGTACAGAAAAGAAACAATCAAACCAAATCACACAAAAAAATGCATACACATACTACAGCACCTGTCTATTTGTCTGCCTTTACCTTAAAATCACCCTTTTCCTCATTTGACAACCTCTGGACTTGGTGAATTTTATGAATCCTTTTTTTTTAAATATGGGAGAACTGAGCTGTGTATAATGCCAGCTTTTTTTTTTTAAGGGGAGATGGGTGGGTGGGAGGTGATTTTTAAGAGAAAAGCCTCTTTTTAAGTGTTTGACTCCAGATACCTAAAGTGACTCTCCACTCTGTCTGAAAAAGTGCACGCAGAAACTTTAAGCTACAAACTGTAATATTCAGTGGTTAAGGCAGCAAATTATGTGAGCAGGGTGTTTTACTGCTGTGATTTGAACACCTTGGAAATGCTGAGGCATATTAAAATATTTTGAAGGCATTTAATGAATAATAAATGTATTTATTATTGCTATGCCACTCAAGCAGGGAAAACAACATCAGCTTGCATGAAAATACGTCGGCAACTGCTCTGCAGCAAACAGAAGTTGATTATACACAAATCTTTCCTGTGGCTGGGGTAGAAGTATTTTCTTCAATGCCTTTTACACATCATTCCTCCCTTTTTGCAAAGGAGAATTGTGGTTTACCCTCTTTGCATGCACTTGCACTTCCTCGCCTTTTTTTAGTTCCAGCAACTGGAAACTATTTCTTCCTTCTCCTTTTTTGTAACCTGGTGAAAAAGTGCTTTTATTCCTTCACAAATTCCTTTTCTAAACAGTAGCCAGCAAGGACTTTACGGAGCAGTGATTTTCACAGCACCCTTTCAGTGTCCCTGGAATCGTTCTGCTGTACAAGCAAATGCAGAGTATTTTTGAGAAGGATTGAAAATAAATGACTTCAGGTTTTCTGCTCTGTGCCCACACCAGTGTTTTAAGCACAACTTCTCAGAAGGCTACGGAGATCTAAAATATATATCTAAAAGAAAGAGGTATATAGAATCATCTCTGCTACTTTGATGTGATTATTATTCATTCAAACACATTCTTGCCTGCTAAATGTATTTATACAATACTTTTAGTAGTTATTTAACACTCTGCATGTTAATTTGTTTATGGGCCCAATAAGAAACATGTTAATGAAAGTTTGTATTAGCAAGAGCTGTGTGGGGAAAAAAAAGAAAATGCTAATACAATTGGAAGAAACTGTAAGAAATCAGAAATTTTTGCTGAGCAAACCTGTTTAGAAAAAGAATTCATCCTTTGTGTTCAGCTCTTCAAATAAAGCAGGAGGAAACTCTTTAAGATAACCTTATAAAGAGACCAGGTGGCGGGAAAAAGTGCAGTAGTTAGCCTATGTTATGTGATAAAAGTAAGAAAAATGTAGAAACTTGATTGTTCCTCTCCTTTTTACTCTGACATATTGTAGTTTGAGCATTTACTGATTTCTATTTCATGATAACACAAATATGGGAAAGAATATAGTAAGTACTGGACCAGATCCCACTTTCCTCACCTCTACACATTGGATCTTCTAATTTTATTCCTTACTTTAAAATTCTCTTTGATTTGGCTTTCAAGGTGAGGAGTATTCTTGACAGCAGCAGTGACATGGCACAGCAGCAGGACTGGCACAGCCATCTGAACCTTTTTGGAGCTGCTCCTGCTTTCTCCTCTCTCTTACAGTAGCATTTTGCAAAAAATCCATTCTTTCAGAGAGTAATGCTTTAATAATGGAGGAAAAACAGAGGTTTAAAATAGACTGTTGTTTGCTGCTATGAAGTAAGGTGGGAGATTAAATAATAGATCACGTACAGGAAAGGTTGAAAATTAGTCTAATCACTCAAAAATTCTGAAGGAACAGTCATTCTGATTTTCCCCTGCTGGTTACCTCTCTGTTTTTATGGTTTAAACTGCTTTAAAAAATGCTGACTTTCTCTATGCCATAGAACTTCAAAATATTTCAGAGAAGTGCTATTGGGCAGTTGTGTAATAAAATTACTGTCTGCTTGCAATCATATATTCTGCTGCTGTCCAAAGATCATCTTCTCTCAGGACACCCACAGAATTTAATAGAGCTGGGGGAGAAATTTTTCTTTTCCTGATCAAACTTATCACATTTCCCAGACAGTCAGTGGGGGAGACACTTTGATGGATTGTGTGGGGAAGAGGGGGAAATGCAAGGAAAATGTCCTAGCCAAGGAGCTGGGGCTCTAGTTTGGTGCTTTAGAATTATTCCTTCCACAAGCCCCTTCCTGCCTGCAGAACTGAGCACCTTGGTGGTCCTGCTCTAGCTCTGGGTGAGGCAGAGATCTCTCTACAAGACCTACAAATCTTACAGAAAACAGATTTGAAGTACTATATCTGCTCTGTTGGTTACAGACCACAATCTTTTCCCAAAGAAACAGTGATAGCAATGCTCTTTGAGAGGTTCCCAGAGCTCCTTTGCCTCCTCTGCCCCCATTCCTGAGAAGGGTGACCTGGAATTACCTGCTCTGTGATTTCTGACTTAGGGTTTTTAACACCACCAACGTCGCACTTGGAGAAGATGTTTTCAGCTGATGCTGAAAGTAGTTTTGAGGAGCTCTTTGTGCCCCCAGACAAGGTCACTGGGCCCATCTCAAATCTTGCCTCTTCATTCCCCTGGATGTGCTCAGACTCTCGGTGTCCTCCAGGCACACATTTCCTGTGCTTGCCACTGATAAATATCCATTATTATCTCCTTAGAACAGAGCTAACCATGGTGCAAACTATTTTGCATATCGTGAACTTTGTGTGAGCAGATGTAACTTGCAAATGGAGGAAGAAAGATGTTGTTGCAGGAAACTTTTTTTTTTTTTTAAGAAGGAATAAAAAGTAGGGAAGGGAGCACAAATTCCTGTTGTTCACTGTTTTTCTCTCTTTGTGGGGTGACTTGTTCCATTGCTTCCTGTTATGTTTACTAATGTGTAGCTTAAATTGTCAGTTAAGCTACCTCTCAATTTAGCCAAAGGTTTTTGATGTAAGAACATAAGGAGATTACAGGAACAAATTGTCAGGAGAAAAGAAAGCTAAAGACAACGGTTCTGATCCCTACACAAATAAGGAAACAAGACTTTCTTTACACAGAGTATCCCACTCTTACCAAATCCAACAGAAAAAATTCAACTAGACTGCCAGTGTTATTTCCTTCTCTGCTATTAATTTTAAAAATGCTGCAGGCATGAATGTTTTGCAGATACTTGCTTTAAGATACAAATAGTTGTCCAAATGCAAATAGGAAAATACAATTTTTTGGTTTTCTTCTGGGAGACGGAAAATCACTTGGAAAATTCTTCTACACTGTGTCCAAAATATCAGCAAAGCATTTGTGCACTTCAGTGTCCCAAGGCAATGTTCTGAGGATGCCAACCATCACTGATTTCCCTTTCGGAAAGACTCCTTTAAAAAAGTGTTTTGGTTTGAACAACCAAAAGCAGGCATAAATTATTTCTTTTCTCAACATTTCCATGCTGATTCTCTGACAACTATCCACATAAAAGCTTTTTCTTTGGTGGGTGGGTAGTGGGGAATGCAGGAAATCACAGGTCAGTACAGAAAGGGAGAGGTGTTTATTTTGCATGTGTGTGTTCTCTGACAGTGTCTGACACTCCCCTGCCCACACAGGCTGTCACCTCAGCATCACTTCAGCCCTACACCTGAGAAGGGTGGGCTTCAAGACCACGACAAGTTCAGCTGGCTCAGAGTTAGACCTGGGATTACCCCTCTGTGACACTAAAATGTCAATAATGTATGCACCAACCTTGCCAAATCTCTCTCTGTCCTCTGCTTAGAAAGCGTTGACTCCACAAAACCTCCTTTTAGATGCCAAATTCATTTATTTCAATTCCTGTGCTGGAGTCAGCTTCCAAACAGGCTCCACAGCAGTTTGCTACAGCTCCTGCTTCCAGCTGGCCAAGCTTCGAAGTGCACTAGAAGGGCTCACATGTTCCTGGAGATGAAAAGTTTCTCTTTACTTCATTCACTGAAAAAATGGCTTTCAAAGCTGTGCTAGAGCTATTTCCAGCAAGGTTCATGTTGATGTGTTTCTGTTATTACTGTGGCATAGCACATAACATGGCCATAACTGCAGATGGGGTAGGGAACTTCAATAAAAAGTAATACTTCCAATGTGGTAGGGTTATTATTATGTTTCCAAGACAGCAAGAAACCAAGGTCATGCATCTTTAGAAGTTACCTCTTGTCAGCCAAGACAGAGTAATACACTGCCTATGAGCTCTAGACCATCTCAGAAAACCAATTAAATTTAAATCACTGAATCAGAGTTCATAAAAAACCTCAGCCTAGGTTGGTTGCTCCTGTGGTTCCCTTACATAGCCAGTCTGTCCATTTCAGTGTTAAACTATAACTCCTGTGAATTTTAACTAAGAAGAATTCAATATGGTCCTCTGCTGCCAAACTGCCCAGTGAAGTCACTGGTGCACATAGAAATGGTTTTGAGGGCAGCAGGTTTACATACACACTTAAACTCTGAATATATGGGGCCAAGTTACTATGACAGCAATGGTAAGTGCAGGGTAAAGGGTGAGACTGATCCCTTGTATTTGCAATGTGCAGGCTGATAAGTTTCACCTACCACACGTGCAGCATGTCCAGACATTTGAAACCCGGGCAAGCATCACAGAAGAGTTTGTTCCACGATCAGTAGAAGGACACTTCAGTGCTAACCAAAAGGAAAAAAAAAGCCTAGCAGTCAGCTGAGGTGTTTCCTTATGGATGGTGACTGATTAAATATCACCTGAAAGCATAACATCACTTTTAAAGCAAGATCCCAGGCACAGGGGAAGCAGAAAGCTGTTCTGTTGAGTCAGGCAGCACATTTAGCTCATTCTCTGCTGTATTTAATCTGTGCCTCCCTTGCCCACAGGCAGGGGTAAGGTGCAGTGCTTGTAAGGTGCTTTTCCTTCAGGTCTACAGGCTAAGGGAAGGAAACTCAGAGTGTTAAAAACAAAAAAAAGAGTAATAGAAGAGCTTTGAACTTCTTTTGTTTCATGAGAAACTTGGTATATTGTCTTCATAACTTAGACAAATGCCACCAAAATCTTGTGTTGTTTGTGGGCTCCAGTGGCTCCCAAGCCCTTCTTAGCAGCCTTTTTTAGTTAGCAGCTGGTGAAAAGCCAAAGATGAAGCCCAAGGTTTGCATCTTTGTGCATGTACTTGTACATAATTATCAATCAAACGCTCTCTCTGTGTTTTAGTGCTACTCAACCTCTCCCTCTTACAGACAGTGATGGTTTCTGTGCAGATTGTGCTTCCTAACAACTCAGTTTTAAGTCAATCCCAGTGTAACAGGGTAGTTTTGGAGACAAGTACTGATGTCAGCCATTCCCTGACAGGTTGCTGTACAAGTCTGTCCAGTGAGCTCAAAATGAGGCAGCACATGAACACAGCCCTTCCTTGGTGCTGCTTCCTCAAGAGACACAGGAGTATCCAGCTGGGACCCACGGCTTTTTCTCTTACATCAGAGACAGAAAATGCCTTAGCATTAAATATTGCTTAAGGAAACCTACTGTGGAATATATGCTGCTCGCATTTTCTTTCCAGATCTTGATTTATTTGGGTTTTTTGGGGTTTTGCTTCTTTCAGAGAATCTGCTTCATTTGCATGTGCTTATTATTCCTCACCAAAATCTCGGTTTTACAAGGATTATATGAAGGAAATGTTTCAAATATGAAAAAAAGGAGACACATTCCCTTGCTGGTTTTCTCTACATTTTGAGATCTAAGGATGTCCAAAAGGCTTTTTAAACCAAATTCCAAGCTATGGAGTATTATACAAAACACCCTCCCTAGGTGCAGTATTTCTTCATAAGAAAAGTTACTCCATCTACTTTAATTCTATCTGTAACCAAATTTTATTTGTGCCTGTATTATGCTTTCATTCCTCTTCTAAAATATTGTTTCCTTTGTTCTGCACATAATTTAAATCAAGGCAATATTAGAAAACAGGAGGATGACACAAAACTTCATTGTCTATAACAGTCCAGCTATGAATGTTTAATGTGTGTGGGACTTTAGGCAAATCAAGGCCCTGAGGGGAGCTGGGTGTTGCTGCTCATCATGGCCAGGGTTTGCAAGGTCACGAGCTCCTGCACTTCTTTTCTTCTGCATCATAAATACCACCAAAATTACTCCCAATATACTTTCCTCTGAAGTCTTTTAGGTTCTGATGCAATCAGTGGGAGTCTCCTCATTGCCTTCCATGGATTTGAGATCAAAGTCCAAAGCAGAAGGCAGCTGGGGGAAAACTCCTTCACAGATGCAATTCTGAGTTTGTTTAGGTTTTTTTTGGTTTTTTTTTAACTTGCTATTACCAACCTGTTCCCATTCTTCAGGCAATTCTTAAAAGAGCTCATTACTAAGATGTGGCAGAAGGAAAATGACATGAAGTGAAAGCAGGTGTTTCCAAACAGGAGAATCTGCTTCTTTCCAGAAAATACCCATCGTGAACAGGGAGATGAGAACTGTCAGTGCTGTAATGGTGTGACAGAGTCTGAATGGGAGAGAATATAATGCAAGTCATCTTCAGTGTGCTGACCAAATATAGCGCATGAAAAGAGTAAGGAGAGATATTTCTGAAGACTTTTGCAGCTGAACAAGAATTGGATCAGCTTTACTTGGGTATTTCCTTCCTGGCTGCCTTTTGCTTGCGACTTGCAAAACTGCAGTGATGATACAGTGAACTCAGAGGCAGAATATAATCCAGAAAACATCATTTTCTGGTGGTTTGCTGATGCAGATGGTAGAAAATATCTTCATTTTTCTTCCTGGGAAACATTTCTGCTGGCTGTAAGACACAAAGCTGGTCATGTAATGTTGTAAGAAAACTAAACCAAAATAGAAGCAAGGAATGTTTTGTAAAGTTGTGATTCTCAATATAGAGATTATCTAAATTTTAACCTTGTGAGATTTTCATATCAGTGATGCTTTTGAAGCTCTGCTGAAGTTACTCTGCAAAGACATAAAATTCTTTATTCTAAAGTGCTCTCATATGCTTGAAGATGAAAGCTTTGAAGCATAAATCCTTAAGAATACCTTAAATGGAATACAAAATGAATGTAATGTTTATTTTTCAGAGTTCGGTCTTTTTGCTTTGGTTACTTTGAGTTTTTTGACTTTGAGTAATTATGAATTATCATTATTTGGACTTCTAATAATGGGGGAAAACCTCTTGACAAGATCTTACTGACAAAAACTGGCTCCCTCTGTGTCAAGAGCTGAGGTTTCCTCTTCTTTTCATTCCCACTATTTTTCATAATTACTGATGTGGCTTTTGGTTCATGGCTCTCACCAGGCTTTTTAAAAATCACTTCCCTGGAAGTGTTTGAGGAGAGATTGGATGGAGCTCTGAGCATCCTGGTCTAGTGGAAGATTCCTTGCCCATGGCAGGGAGTTGGAATGAAATCAGCTTTAAGGCCCCTTCCAACCCAAACCACTCTGTGATTCTGTAATTGATCTCCTCCCAGCTGAATTATGCTGAGACTGAGGGCTGAATTCTAAACTAAACTGGTGAAAATCCAAAACAATTCTGCAACATATGGTGTGATATGGTTATTTGGTAAGAAGTCATAGATATATTGGTAATGCTGACAGAGGGAGTGGGAGCTTGAATTTGAATATGGAAACAAAATTGCATGGGTGACATCAGCTGCCTTGGACCGGTTTATAAGACAAACTAAATATGTGAAGCAGGAAATTCTCCAGTAATCATGAAATCAATCAGATAAGGCAGGGAGAGAAATAGAAGGCTTTTCTACCAGGTAGTTTAGATTTGCTTGGGCATGTGATTCTTTACAGCCATCAGTGCTGATTGAAAGTCTAAAGCAAATCCCTGAAGGAAAACCTGTGATTTATGATAAAAAGAAATAAATCATCCCCTGTTTCTAGCAGAAGAAATGTGAGCATCTGTGTTTTCAGCAGCCTTCTGTCTCGTTTCCTCATCTTTTCCTCTGAACAAAGTCCTGACTGACACTAGGGGATTCAATGTTCTTCCTGTTTAGGAATCTGTCTGGCTCACTACTATGAATTCTGAGTATCCATGGATAGGATCCCCAGAGGCTTAGCCCCTAGAGGATTAGTCTCCCCAGAGATGGATAAAATAGATTTGAAACTCAAAAGCTAAAATAATGCTGAGAAGAGGTGTGTGTCTCTGCAGCCATGAATGAAGCAAACCCTTATTTAGTTCACACACTGTTTCCTTTGTATTTGTGTCCAAAAGGAAAGAAAAGATCATTAAAGGTTCCATGAACTCATGAGGATTCAGTGCTGAGCACATGGCATTTGGAATTTCTTCCAGATGTTTCAGTGAAAATCAGATACTGATTTGCAGTTTGCTGCTCATGACTAAGTTTGCTAGAACACAGACTTCCCCAGCCTTCTTTTAAAGTTCAATGTCTTGAATTATCCTCCAAAAAACCAGATGCCAGAATTCTTGCCTAAAGCTTTAAGGAATAGATGCAGAAGGTGAGGGAATCGTGGGCCAGTTCTTCTGCACCTTCTGAAGGTCGCCCTGCCTTACCAGGTGCACTTTGGAGATACTTTGCCAAACACAGCGTGTGATCTTTCTAATTCTGCATGGGTTTTGTGTGCCTATCTGCACCATTTCAATAGCACTTGGGAAAAGCAGGTACATCGTTTTTGCTCCTGTTTTAAACGACAGCTCAGGCTGCAGGCTTTAGGAAGTACTCAATCTTAGTCCTTTAATCCTCCTTGAATGCTACTGCACTGCTGCTTCACTCACAGTAGGTTGTGGGGCTTGTGTGGGTGTGCAAAGTGAAGAGAGTCACTGTGGCAAATGAAGTATCCTGAATTGTAGCTATTACAGAGTATTAAGTAATTGCCCTTGGAAAGAAGTGATAGTAGAAAATAATAACATATTCATTCTGTTGTTGAAAATGGACTGTCTAAGCATATATCTGAAAATCCCAATTAAATTCAATCTTGATGCTCACAGCAGATAAGTATGATGAAGATTCTAAGAGATTTTCTTTCATACATATGAATAAAACAATTACTATGCAGCATATCTAAGTAGTTGATGCCATCAGAAAATCTACCCTTGAAAAACAAGAAAGGAAGAAAATGTCCTTTCTTTTGCAGTCAGAAAGAAAGTATTGACTATGCATGTGGCACATTTTGGATGTCACTAGCTGCAAGATGTATTTCTTTATAAACATGACAGTTCTACTCAACATGGTACAAAAATTCCCTGCTCTTGTACAAACACAGCTAAACTTATCTCTCTGAGAACGTGCTGAATATTGTGTCTTTTAATGCGACATCGTCTGCGCCATTGGTTCCTGGTGCAACAATGACACACACTTTCACTGGGCTTTGAAATTATGCAGCATGTTTATCCACCCACTGTATATTCTTTTATTCAGTTTTGCACTGGAAGTTTTGCCTCTGGTACTTAAATGACAGTCGTATTTCTTACTGTCAGAGAAAGCTGTCCGTGCTTCTACATGTCAAAAACTGGCAGAAATACAGTGATGCAAATTGAAGTTCAGGTGACTACAAATGCTGAGCAGCTACTCTTCATTAATTTAATTGACTTGCAGTTCATTACTGGCAATGTAGGACAAAATTAGTAAACTTCCCTTTGCGTGTTTCTCTCTCAGGTTGCAATGCAATAAAGTGAACTTGACTTCTCAGGCAAGGCTCCTGCCAGGGTTACTTATAGACAAGATGAGGTGAAAACATTTGTTTACTAATATGCTTATTCTAGACTGAGAAATTAGATTTTATACCTAATGTTCTCCATTTTAAATTTGACATGAACAATAATATTTGGCAAATAATTCCGAGGTTCCAGTTCAGGAAACACATTTTGATTAAAGACTCAGAATTTCATGAAAGCATAAAACCAGACATAATCTTCCTTTTCGTCTTCTGATTCTTGTTAGGAATCCAGTGACTTTCCAACATCCAACTCTTTCTTTGCATTTCTTTCCCTCCCCTGTTTTGTACCTCAGAGGAAATAATTTGAAAACAGTGGCTTGTTAAATTACCGGAGTTAGTTTACCTGAAAATATCTGATGATAATGTAATCAAAACTGAGTGTTCCAAGCACATTTTAGTTACAGGTAAAATCCATGCTCTACCCTCATGGTAGATAAACCAATACTAGCTTTATAATGCTCAGTCAGAGATATCTTATAATAAATTCTCATATCTTCCAAGTTTGCTACTGGCTTTGCTGGAAATCCAGATGGAGAAAACAGGGGCAGATGAGGCACACACAGATTGGGAACCTGTGACTGGAAAAATTGCACTGATCTTAGGTTCAGGTCCTTAAATGAGAGCAACTATAGTACCTATCAAAGGCTCATAAACAGAAGGGGAGAAGTCAGAATGGGAGAGAAAGGGAGGAGGGGAGCAGATCAGATTCAGATGTGATCCACCCTTCTTGTAGATTTGTCCATCTCCAAAGTTGTACAGCTAATGAAGAATAATTATCACTTATTAATTTTGCATTATCTTTGCAATTGCAACTCAATAGCACCATATGTCATAAGGCTTCCCCTAGACGAAAAGGAGGGAATTCTCTTGACTGCAGTGCCAGAGGAAATATCTCTTTTCAGCACCTGAGCATTAATCTTAAGGAGAAAACTCCAAGACACGCATGTTGCACGAGAGTGAAAAGGTGCCATAACTTTTAAGGTATTTTTCGGTCTCATCAGCTGTGCCCGGGACTAAACATTACACACATCTTCAGCAGCATCTCTGCAAAAAACTCTTTTAGAAAAAACTGAACTTTATTTGCCTAATTTTTGAGAATTATCCCTTCAAATTAGTGACGCTACAAATTTTACTCAAAACTAAAATGACAGATACATCAGAGGAATATTTCTTTCATCATTATGTGAATATTTTACAAGAACTAAATAAACCCCAACCCATAAACAAATATTGAGTGGGAAAACCAAAGAACAGTTTCATTAGTGCTCCTTTACAAGAGACCAATGGCTATTTATTATTGATATTTGACTCGGCAGCAAAAACTGAATCCCTAACTTTTGGCAATTGCATGCACTACTCCCTTAAAAAAATTTCACAAACATTTCCTTAAAGAGTTAAACATGCCTGAAACCCAAAATGGCAGTGAGGCTGAAGGCAGGCAGTTATCCTAAAGCCAGAGCTCGTAAGTCACTGAAGAAGCTGAACCAAGGCACCAGAGGAATGAAGCTTGGTATTAGTTTCTAAGTAACAGAACAAAAACTGTATGGTTAAATTTGCTTTAAATGCTGCACAGATCTTTCCAAAGGCCTGCAATTACTGCCCAAATGCTAATTTTGCAAACACTTTCAAACTATGTAAAAATCCCTCTTCATATAAAGCAAACTTTAACTCATGCTTTCCCTCTCCTACTCAGTGCAAACAGAAAGCTGCTACTGCAGGGTACAGAAACAGGACATCAGAATCTAAAGAAAGCCACAGCTATGCTATGATAAAGTACTGCTTACAAACATTTATCTACCAAAAAAGCATCTGCAATTCCAGACCACAGTGAAGAATTTACCACAAACAAGAAATTAGCCACATCTGCTGAAGTGAAATAAAAGTATTACCCCCCATCAGGGCACTCATTCACATAGTTTCAATCCACAATTCATCATCACCCAAAGGCACAGCCCCTGTAAATCCAGCATCAGAGTAGCTAGTACTAGTACAGAAAATAGTTTGCACCCAAGCACAGGACACACGCTGCATGATTAAGGAGAACACAAATGCCCGCTGACATTAAGTTATTAAGCACCAGCTCTGTTCAAACACCGAAAAGATGACCACAGAAATCCCCCCCAAAGCGAGCAGTCCTAGTTCAGCACAGGACACACAGCAAGCACTCCCCTGCAACACCCACACAGCCACACAAAGCAAACCACACAGTCCCTGTCACCGCAAATCCCTCCACTTCCTTTAGAAACCACAACAAAAATCATGCAGCCCTGACACTGCTCCCGGACTGGAGGTTGTGTCTCTCCCAGCAGAAGCTGCAAAGGCTTCAGCTGCTGATTAGCCCCGGGGAAGCGGTGCCTGCTGCAATATCCCAGCACTTACTGCATTGCTTTTCAGCGGAGCGAGAGTGGCTGCTCCTCCCGGGCACACATGGCTCGCTCAGCCGGAGGGTTCTCTATTCAGCACAATTCAGCTCCAAAGTCTCTGCATGTGGAGGGGAATTGCCCGTGTTCGGTGCTGGGGGTTTCTGGCTGCAGTGGCTGCTCACCCTATCCATTGCCTCTGGTGTATGCTAAGTAAGCAATCCCCTGGGTCTTCATAAGGAGAGGATGAAGAGTCACAGCTTTGGAGAGCAGATAAGGTGTTCTGCCGAGAGCCTCTGTGCTTCCATGGCATTTTAAAGGCAAAGGGGCTGGGGATGCTTCATCTTGCTTTACAGTTCTGTATCCTGCAAGTTGTCGTATTCTGCAACTTACAGTGGAATTCTCAGCCAAACATTAATTTATATGTTTCAGAGAGAGGTCGAGTTAGCCATAGAAATTCAAGGCAATGCATTTTTAAATGTTGAGGAGCGCACTCCGTCAATTGAACTAAATCTTCTGGTTTTCAGAAGTACAAGTGGAGGGGAGGGGTTTCCTAGCTCTGAAATGCACTGTACCAGCCCTGCTGGATACAGTCAGAAAGTAGTAGCCTAAAACTTCATGGATTAACATCTCAGATTTAACAGGCTCCAAGCACTGCTCTAGTTTTGAAGGAGGGACTGTCACCCTTGTCCTTTGCCTGCAGAGTGTCTGTCACTTCTGGGGGCTCCTGCATGCAGATGGGGCAGAAATAATGAGCAGTAAGAATAAAAAGGCAGGATGACCAAGAGCCACGGTGCCACTCATTTCTCGTTAGGGACCCTGATTTTTCCACTGTTCTGAGATGTTTGACTCAGTGCCTTTGGGAAGCCGTGGGGGAATTGCAGTTGCTTTCCCCACAACCAGCTGGAGTGAGGGGTAGGAGTGAGCGGATTTGTGATGCTGAACCACCTCCTGCTCCAACCCTGACCTTCACAGGGGCTCTCAGGAGAAAAGCCCCATTTTGGGGCCATGCTTACCTGCTACCCAGGCCTCCTGCAAATGCTAATTGTGCCTAACCATGTGTGGCAAATCCGTGAAAACAAATACATTGCAGTCCTGCGGGCAAAAACGGGGATATTTTTTTCCACATAGGCACCCCCAACAGATAACACAGCAATCATTAATAAACATTTCCTAAGATCAGGTGCTGTGTAAGGTGTTGATTCACTCATCCCCCAGGGCTCTCGGGGAGGGGAGATTTTCTCTGCCACTGATGGGGGTATTAAGATATTACAAGAAGAGCAGCAGCTTTTTTGTTGGTGAGGGAAGGTTTTGACCCCCTCAGCAAAGGCTTTGAGTATCCCCAGGGGCTGATTATCCTTTCAGACAGCACAGGGAAATCCCAGTCACCAAAACAGTGCGGCTAATAAATTTTTCAGGATTATTAATTGGATTCTTTAGAAAAAGGGCAGTCAAGGACAGGCATCTAGAAAGAGTCCATTTCCCCTTTGAAAAGTGTTTTATTAGCTGGACTTCCATTTCTTCTGAAATTTCTATAAAAATTCAGCTTTCTATGAGACCTGTCAGCATCATTGGTCCTATACCTATTGTTTTCTGTGCTATAATTTCTGCATGTGAAAATGCCAAAAATACTCAGTCTTCCTCGCTGACAGATGTTGCTGGGAAGGTGCTGCTTTGCACTTTCACAAAAATAACACCTTAGAGGAGAGGGGAAACCAGCACATATCAGTGTCAGCACCAGTGGATTCTTCTGAAACGAGAAGACAATTCTATAGTAGCAAAACTGACCTTTTTTTGTCACTCTTGTGCTCACAACTGTGTGTAGCACCTCAAGGTAACAAATTTGTTGAGTCATAGAAAGCAAACACCAACAAAGCTGCCTTGAATTTTAAGTTTGTTTTGTACAGTAATTATGTATTATGTGTGTGTCTTTACTTTTAAAATGCAGACAAGGCACAGTCCCTGTCCCAGGGAGTATCCAGCCAAGCCAGACAAAATGAGGCAGACCTAACAACCAGGACTGCCAGGTGACAGCCTTGTTGCAAGCAAAGCAGGAAAGCCTGGATGCATCTGAGAGCTGCAGTATTGGTAGCAGAAGCAATTAACTCACACTGAAGGTTCTCAGCCTTTATAGGGCCTGTAGAAAGGTGCCCCAATTTTCCTCTTTATTCCTGCCTCACCCTTTTGGAGTATATTGATCCTTCAAGTGAGTCCTTTTACTTTCCTTGGTTGGGGGATAAGCTATAATGGATTTCTTTAAAGTATGAGTTGGACAAAAATAATCAAGTCAGCACCGTAATTAGGTGTGGACCTTCTCAACATTCCAGGAAACACCAGTCCTGGCCATGGGCAGAGAAATAGTTATTCTAACAAGCATAATAATCTCATGTTCTAGAGCTGTGGTGAGGGAAAGATTATAGATTTCAGTGGACCATTTTCCTTTGGTTTTCTGGGCTCCTTGCCTCTGTCCAATAACGCAGGCAGTCTGCTATTCTAACACATCACTTCACTTTCTGTTGGTAACAGTATTTTAAACCCTGAAAACAAAGAACCAGGCACCTGATTTACTGAGGAAAGGCACAAAGGATGACAGCATGGACTCAAAGCCTCTAGGAGACACTGAAAACCTCAAAGCACGGTTGTGCCCTCACCCAAAAAACCCTCAAAGCAAAAAGAAACACATAACTGTCTTTGCAGTCATTACAATAAAAAGCAAATATGTTGTAAAATAACTCTCCCATCAAAGGACAGACCAATAAATAGCCTGGAAGTGTGGGGCTGTCAGGTGGTTGTTGTTGTGTAGGGAGGTACCAGTGACTAAGAAGCAGTGTTGCACAAGATGATTTAACTGAGGAGCTTTTCCAAGCCAGCTGGAGAGTATATTGTATTTGCAAACTGCAATAAAAGAGAATTGAATTTTAACCTTCCTGCTAGAGAAATAATAAAGGGTTTATAATTGACTCTGGACACGTAATATTGAAGAGAGCCATGTAGTGCATAGTGCTTGTCCATGAGAAAAACAAACCAGTTCAGGTACAAATTTATGTTTGTTGTGAATTTATTCATTTATTTGTCATAAATACATAAATATCTATATAGTAACAGTACAGCCATGTCAAGAACATGCTCTGTATGCTTGAAAAAAATTGGGAACAGTCTGAATTAGTGATCCAGGTTAATTGTGGCTGCATGGAGTAGCCCCAGGAATATCCTGGAATAACTTGTGGTAGTTACTGTACAGCAGGGTGAAGAGCATGGCCTGCACAGTGGGAAGCTGAGCTACAGGCCAGTGTCTGCAGCAAGATCACCCTGGCACTCCTCTTTCAGCTGGGCAAGAGAAAAATGGGGAGAAAGACACAAGCAAAGGCTGCTCAAGTCACTTGAGCCTTCAGAGGACTCAGAGAGCACAACTTCAGGTTACAAAAAGCCAAGGGTGTTCTGTGCCTCCTTCCAAAGTTAGGCAAAAGATCATCCTTTTTCCTTAGATATTTAAATAAACTGTGTAATTCAAATTTGAGTTATTCTCTTGCTTTGTCATCTTTCAGCTGGCTCTGTGGTCAGCTGCTCACTGCAACCTATAGAAATCAAGGACTAGAATAAGGACTTCCTTCCTACACATCTCGTGACAGCAATTAGAGGAAAAACTGCCTGATATTGTGTCCTAAAAGAAAAATAGTTATAAAAACTATTTGCACATTAAGGGTTGGGACAATATTAATTTCTGTTATGTGTGAGACCAGATTTGCATCCACACTGAGTTAACGTGTCACAGTTAAATTGTGTTTAGTGTGTGAGAGGGACACTGTTTCCTACCTTCAGTGCTGATGATCTGTATTTTATTATTCCAGATAATTTAGGATGAATGACAAACCTCTTAATTTTCAACATAAGCATATAGCTACAAACTAGTAATTTAGGAATCTACTTATTTCAGATGAATATTCCTGAATA
Source organism: Illadopsis cleaveri (assembly GCA_013399915.1). Lineage (NCBI taxonomy): Eukaryota > Metazoa > Chordata > Aves > Passeriformes > Timaliidae > Illadopsis > Illadopsis cleaveri. The sequence continues at coordinate 568,053 of VXBB01005684.1, read as the reverse complement.
TGTCTACATAGTCAAAATCTGTAAAAGTGAATGTATGGGAATTATGCTAGTCTCCTCTAGCAGGATATTCCCAAATCTTTCTTAAACTGCCTTCATTGTATTCCATTTGAGATACTGGAGTTCTTGAAGATGAGGAGAAAAAGGAACTGAGTATTTAGCCAGCAAAGCATCTCATTTGAATTAGAGATGTGCTTTCTAATTTAATGGGACACTTAACTGTGGGCATCAATATCCTAATTAGCTTATATTTTTCTCTTAAATTAGCAGATTCCATACTCTTCTACAACCTGTTTCAGCTTTTCCTCTTTAGTTTCTCTAAGGTGCTCTTACTCTTACTGTACAAATAAAATGCATTATTTAATTGACAACTTTTCATCCATAATGTTTTTCAGTTAAACCCATGAGTTCAACTTTACTGTCCTTACTCTTTCTATAGAGTTGTTCTCTCTCAGGTCAAGAATTAGGAGAAATCCTCCTGTCACACAAATCCAGGTATGTCCCCAGTAAAACTGAAAGTGGGATCATGGAATTTGAACCTGATCTAATGGAATATTTAAGATCAATTTACATAAATTGTAGTCTCTCTGCATTAGATCCTGCACAGCTGATGAGAGGACAGGTCCAGCCCTAAAAAATCCTTCAGTTTGGCAAACATATGTGCTCTGAGAGGATGTGCTCTGGAGCCATAGGAAACTGTGGTTTTGTACTTCAGGATGAGAGGGAAAAGAGCAGAATGTTTCTGAGGAAAGCAGATGATGTGGACAGAGAGGCATGCAGACAGCCCTGATTGTCCATGAGATCAGAGAATGTCTTTTCTCCAAACACATTTGCATTTGGATCTTGCCACTGGAATTTTTGGGGCACGGACTCTGAAGGCTAATGTGTTAATTTTGGAGGTGGTTTTGACTTGAAAACACACGGTCACAGGCTGCAGGGTGGGTTACAGAGTGCAGGTTTGATTTTGCCAACATGGGGAGGAGAACTTGAGGCAGTTGAGGCAAGAGCCTAGAGCTAGAGAGCCCTGAACAGCAGCTGAGGAGAGGGCTGGGGGTGGGCAAGAGGGTGGTTTAGCCCTTGGATATGCTGAAATAAAAAGGAAAGTCAGACCTGGAGTGTGTGAACAAACCCCAGCTATCCCAGACCATGCCAGGACAGAGGCTGGAAATTCACAGCCCTGATACAGGTCATGGGATGAAGCCAGGACAGGCCACTGGTCTCTTACTGTTCTCCTGGGATAGGTATTCATTGCACAGCAGTGAAAGAAAATAAAGGTTCTTTCCCAATTGAACAGTATTAATTCTACCTATCAAGCTTCCTTTGGTATTGAAAATTCTGAGGAATAAAGCAAATTATTTTATGTAGCCAGCCCCCAAAAGCCCCCAAGAGAATAAAAATTGAATGGGATCTTCTGAAAAAAAAATTTTTTTCTCTTCCTCCTGTGTCTTTGGGGAAATGTATGATTTGATGAGCTCCTTATCTGTGCATCTTTATTCTTATTCTCCTCAGAGCTAAAGTCAAACATTCAAAAGCCTGGGTCAAAAGAATTGCAATAGCAGAGAAAGCAATCTGGCTGAAAATGAAGCAGTTAGAAAAATGGGGTCTTTATGCAGCCATCTTCTACAAAGAGAAAGGCAAGTGCAGTGCCTCTGCTGTCCCATTAATGTTCTCCTAACTTAATTTAGTCAGGAGCTAGGATGTGAGAGGAGTTCAGGTCTGAGGGTCTGTAATGTTCTCTGAAGCTGTCTGACATGGCTGATGGTTGTTTTGTGCCAGTAATGCTTTGAAGAATCTACTAAGAAATATTTATATATGTTACATTATATCTATATATATATAGTTACGATATTATATAATTTTAATATTACATATATATATATAAAATATAATATGTGAGTTACGTTCTCTGCCCAGTGTTGATCCAGAGCAGAACTGGACTGCTCCTGTCTTTACAGTCTGTCTGTGGTGGGGCTGGGAGAGCTCAGCAGAGAGTTAATGAGCCCTCATGAAAGGAGAGAGCTCCTGCTGCTTTGCAAAATATGTTCTCAGTCTCTCAGTGGAACAAGTCAAAATGAGTGTGGTTCCTGCTCTGGGAGGTTGGTGACCTGGGACTACTTGATGGTTCAGTGAAGGGAAGGACTCATCTGTCATCTCAGATGGCGTCTGTGGGCAGACACTAGCTCTTAGAATTTGTTTCAACACATGAATTTTAGCTTATTAGCTAATGTCTGAATACATCAGGCAGTTAATAGTTGGGCGTGAATCTGGTTTTAATGCTTTGTATTAAGCAACAACTTAAAACTTGTGAATTAAGATGTCTAGGGAGCAAAACTAAATCAAAAACTAATTACAGCAAGTTAGATCTTCTTAAGAGATGGGAAGAATCTCAAACCAAAAATAGGTTATTAAAGGATGGATTGTAAGACTGTGGATAACAGGGTCATACATTATACCAGGCTCCCTTCAAGTGTTTGCCATTGTCCATGGTGTGTGTCCCTTGGAACAGCATGCAGGTAAAAAATGCATCATATCTGGAATGTGAAAGTCACAGATGAGGAATAACAGCTATGAACGATCTCATTCAGCTGGGCATAATTTTCACATTATGTTGTTGTTACTCAGCATCACAAGACATTTATGGCTGGGAGAACCAAACTGGAAATATGGACTTGGAACACAGAACAGTTCATCATGCCAAATGCAAGCTGTTTGTTTTTTGGATTTTTTTTCTAGAGAGCAAATCATGCATTCCTGCCATGGATGCTCTGGGGTTTCTGTGCAGGAAGCAGGCATTTGATGCAGTTCAGAGAACTACAGGGAAAATATCTTCAAACCTTCCAGTATGTCCTATTGTCAAAGGGAATATCTAAAAACCTAGGATCCAAATAGAGAAACCATAAACCCCAAGCTGATTGGTTGGTTTGGAATGCCCTGCAGTGGATGGGATGCTCCTCTGGAAGTGGAATGAAGCCAGGAACTGGCCTTGGGTTAGTGAACTGAGGATGGGCTTTGAGTGGGACACATCTCTGTTTTGCTGTCATAGTCCTGTTTCTTCTGCAGAGCATTTTTTCATCCTCTAAAAGGCAAAAATGCTCCCAGCTTTTTTCATGAGACAAAATAATTTTCCAGGCTCATCCTCTGTGATTTCCAAGGGGTGCAGTAAAACAGTATGCCAAGCCCAATTTAGATAAGAACTATTATCTCTGAGGTTTTCTAGCCGATGTGCTTGGTAAGATACTCAAATTGCACCTGTGGGCTTATTATCCAACCACACCACAAACCTCACTGTGAGCCTGAGATGAAGCTGCATGAATAGGATTTTTATTTCAGTCTTATACCCATTATGTATTAGTCTGTTCTATAAGTCAGTGCTTGATTTGGCACAAATGATCAGCTCTGATTAGAGCTGCAGATGTAGAAGAATGAGCAAAGTTACCTCTTTATCTTGATTTACCTACTACCTGTATCCTCTTATAAAACATTACAGCCTTAAAAATTACCAGGCAGTGTAGGGAAAAGCTGCATTAAGATAATGAGGACTTTTCTGAGAAATGCATCTTGTTCATTAGGACTTCATTCATTGCACTGCCATCACAAAAGATGCAAGAAAACTTTCAGTTATTAGTTCAAATAAAATCTTCTCAGCTTAGGAACAAAATAAATCAACCTCAGGCCTCAGGCATACGACAAACAACAATTCCAGTTGAGACCTCCATTTCTTTCTGATGAGACTGTCAAACATTATTAAAAAATCATGAAACAATTTTTTTTCTGTAAATAAAGAACACTTCATTATAATATCTGCCAGCTGATCTTCTATGCCAGCATATATCAGCAATGAAAATTAAATGCCTTTCCTTGAAAAATGAAACAGGAAATAAAATTAACTGATGTAGGTTTTTTTACATACCTAGAAAGTCCTGATTATATTGCCTCTATATTTATTCTGTTGCAACCATCTTTTTAAATCAAAATAAATCTCTATCTCTCTTTTCTGTTTTAGCAAAAAAGGTCTACTCCAGTAAAACTGAGCTAAATTATAACGGTTCATTACAGCAAACAAAAAACTCAGTTCCCTAGAGAAAAGTAACATTAAGAATGACGAGTTGTTTGCTGGTTTATGACCAAGTGTCTGTGAATGGCTCTGTGCTGAACAAATTTCTTTTAATTTTTGCTCATATTGGAATTATTTGTCCTTTACTAAAATAGCTCTTAGATCTCTGCAACAAGTTGAAAGACCAGAAAAAAACCCCTAGCTTGTTATTGTAATACAATGAATACATTAGCTTCTGAACTTTTCATTTTTTAGTGACCTGCAACCTCCACATTTAAAAATATAAGAGATGTTTGTCATCTATTTAATGCTGCTAAATATTTCACTATAATGAAAATACAGATTCCAGAAAATCTGAGTCCTATCTCAGTTAGTGTGAGCCTGTCTGCATCACTGTAGCCATTCCAGTGTGACTGATGGAAATCTTCATGGGAATCCCTTCACGGACTTTCCCATTCACTATTCAGCTTAAAAGGAAATCAGTTTGTTCTGACTTTTCCAGAGGACCCCTTCCCATTGATAATAACAACTTTTCCTTCTTTCTGCTACTCATCCCACACTGGTGGATTTTTTTCATCATCTCCCAGGGGAAAGAGAATGAATTTCTCTCAATGAGTTCCATTGTCTAGGATAATCTGAAGACATAGGACAGATTTATCAGATGGTCTCAAGCTGTGCCAAGGGAAATATAGGCTGGATATCAGAAAAATTTTTTCTACAGAAAGGGTAATAAAGTATTGGAATGGTCTGTCTGGGGAGGTGGTGGTTTCACCATCTCTGGATGCGTTCAAGAAAAGACTCGATGTGGCACTTGATGTCATGGTTTAGTTGAGGTCAGGGTTAGGTTGGACTTGATGATCCTGGAGGTCTCTTCCAACCAAATGATTCTGATTCTTATTCTGATTCTGATTCTGACTCTGACTTAAGGGCATCCCAAAATCTGTTTCCACATCCTATCCAAATGTTTCTGAAGGGAAATCCTTCAAAGGCTGGAAGGGGACTTTCCCCTGCCACAGCAACAGTGCACAGAAATGGTCCTGGAACCCTGTAAGTGCTGCAGTTCTCATCCATCTCTTTGGCATCAAGACAGCCCAGGTAATTAAACACCTGAGGCTTCCAGCTGTACCAGTGCCAGGGGTTCAGTGCTGGACCTCCTGGGGGCCAGAGGATGAGCCAGCCCTGGCAGCTGTGTGGGAGCCAAATTTCATTCCTTCTCCACCAGGGGAGTCAGGCTCCAACCCTCCAAACGCTGCTGTGCTCACACCCTCACACCGTGTCTCACACTCACACCGTGTCTCACACTCACACCGTGTCTCACAGCCACCCACTCGCTCCTCAGTGGATTAACGCCGGCCTTCCTCTTGGAAACAATGCGTCCTCCAGAAGCTCATGTGGCTGTTCACAAACACCAGCATGCTGAATGCTTTTCCTGCATTGCAAAGGGACATTTCCCAACCCTGCAATGAGATACTGCATTTTATCTAGCAGTCGGATACTTTGTCTGGGCGGATTTTGTAGTGCATCTAAAAGTTTCTTACAAAGTGCCTCAAAACTCCTGCTGTTGCAATTCCATCTCAGTGCTAAATTTGGAGAAAAGTGTTACCCTTGCAGCAAGTACGAAGGGAGCCCCAGGCATTAGTGGAAGTTGACTCCAGAGGGCTCCAGGCTACTTAAGGAAAGCTTTCCCTCAGTGTCACCCTGTTAGAGTGCCTGGGGACACAGACATAGTCAAGGCTTCCAAAGGCACAAAAGATTTTAATACAGTGTTGTGTGGACCTGGACAGGGTGGAATCAATGATGGTGCAGCCTTGTCTCCTCTTTCATTTGCAATGCAACTTTCTGCAGGATCATATCAAAGGTGTTCACCATACAGGCTGGCTGATTAATGACAGCTGATAAATATGATGTACACACTGATTGAAGCTAAATGTTTCCAGAAAAATGGAAATAGATTTGTAAGTTATTTTTCCTCTTCTTCCAGGCATTTATGATAATTTCTTTAGTTTTTAAGTGTATGCAGCTTTAATTGTAACTAGCAGAAGTGGGGAATTAGGCAAACAAGTAAGATGCAGTGTTTTCTGTTTTCAGTGCATTGCTCTACCCACAGTGTATTTTAGGAAATCTTGAAAAATATTTTCCATTTTCTCCTAGGAGTTCCCACCACTTTTTAAAAAGAATGTAAACAAATTAAGAAACCCTCAGGCTATGTTGCAAAAACATTCCTTGTATAAAATGGTTTATAAAAAGAAGTCGTATGAAAATATGAGTTGGAGGGGAGGAGAAAAGAAAGATAAGGAAACAGAAGTGTTAGAAAACTAGAAAATATTAAACAAACGGACAATTTCAGCAAATGAGTGTACAAAGCATGAAAGATCTGGTTGCTAGGAATTTTTGCAAGGAAGACACTTGTTCATACAATACCTCAGGTGGCAATTCACCTGCTCCCTCACCTCCTCATTCCTGTGAATAACTGAGAAAACCTACAGAGGAGAGCAAATTCAGCAGGTGGAGACTCTGCAGCACAGAAGCCTTTTCCACCACTGACCTAACCTATAGATCTGGGAATTGTTAGCCCAATGTTCTAGATAGCCAATCCTAACTCCTGTGGTTTGGAGAACCTGGGGAATTAAGTGTACTGCTTTCATGAAGAGTTTATATGCTTCAGCCTGTGCATATGAAGATTATTTACAGAGTTAAATCCAAGAAAGCTGTTTAGTCTAGGAGAAGATGGAAACCAATGGGCAACAAAACAGCGATCGAGACATGATACCTGGGGTAAACAACTTCAAGGGAGTTAAAATAACAGTAATTCAATAATCAGTCCCCCTGGGCAGTTACACAGATGGCTTGCCAAGTCTGAGAGTATGGAAACCAAAAAGAGAAGGAATCTTAAAAGGATTGTGTTGAAACAAGAAAGGGAGGAGTAAGTTGTGAGCAGCTGCCTGGGGATGAGAGTCTGAAAAAGGAAGGGAATGCAGCTGAGCCCAAAGATGCAGATTAATGAATAGACAGGGAAAATGTGGCTGAAACCTCACTCCTGCAGAGAACTTAGCAGCAGGTGGAAGTAAGTCCTAGCACACCTGGGCACACAGTAACCAGAAATATCTGATTACCACAGGGATTTGCACTGGTAACCAGGGGTTTGATGGAGTTTGGTTTTCAGTGGAAGAGGGCAAACTAAAACTGGACTTAGGAGTTGAAATTCACTTGTAGTTTAGAATCCACCTTTTTGTGTTAATATTTCACTGAACTAGTGACTTTGTTCTTTCCACATGGTGGAGAAATTTCTTGTCTGCTGAAGAGGATCTGTAGAGTGATAATATCTATGTTCATCAAGGAAAATTCACCAACCACCACATGTTGGCTGAGGTGCAGTAATAACTGGTGTTCCTATCCATTACTGGAAAAAAACAAAAGTCTTCAAGATACACCTAAATTAAGTAAATAAAATAATATTTTTCATTGAATCTGTCTAGGAAGTGAGTGCCTTTAAGTTGAACTTCTCTCGATAACATACTTTGTTTGAACATGATTGTGACACACTTTGTTTTCCCCTCCCTTTTTCCTCTTTTTCCTTCTTTCCTTCCTCTAACATTGCTCCATACAGGCCGAGACAGGCCACACTCAGCCCTTTGGTAAACTGTGATCATCCACATGAAGCACTTCCCTGCAGTCAGTGTCACATCTCCAAATCCATCTCCTGGCAGTTATATTCAGAAACAATAAGGTTTTCTACTGCAAACAAAAGCTTGTTGAGACAACAGCATGTAAGTACAAGCACTGTCTGTGTGGGATGAGAGTTTATGTTTGGAATGACTCTTTTATCTTTGAAGCCTCGAAAACCTTAATAAATATTTAGGAAGCTGTTTCCCTGACTGGGGTTTGTTTGGGATTTTTTTGAAATCCCATCGTGCCTGCCTCCCACCCCATCCCACAGATTTGTGTTGTCTGTCTGCTATGGCTTGTCAGCCAAGCTTCAGGCTCCACGGATTGTCATTATCTTCATGTTTCAATGAGCTGACCACTACATGCTACAAAAATATTTGCTATAAAACAATAATAACAGCTCATCCAAGTGGTATTCACTTAAGTATTGAGTTATTGCTTTTGAATTTGGAATTTCTTGTTCAGACCTTCAGGAAAACATTACATTTTCTGAGAGGAATTCCTCGGCAGTAAACAGCCATAGCCCACAGAAGAACAGGGGCCACGAGATAGTGACTTCCATGGTATGCTGCTAAATTGTGTCAAATGATCAGCATTTTATATTGAATATTTGATGAATATTGGAATACACATAGCATTTTTATAGGTGCTTAAAATTCTGCCGGTGGACTTTGCCAATAGTCCAGTTGTGCAGCTGCCCACAGGCCCTTACAGTGTAGCTGAGTCCATTCCCCCTCTCCTCCATGGAATGGACATTGTGTTAGAGCCAAACACCTGCCCCAGTTTGTGCCAGTGTTCTCTCCATGTCTAGGTCCACCCAGGATTAATGTTAGTCTGGAATATTGAGCAGTGCATGAGCTTGGCTTTTTCCATCTCTGTAGAGAACTAGCTTAATGTTTCCACTGAAGATAAAACTATGCAGCTCATGCAGCAGGGGATTATAAAGTCTATCAGAAATCCTGTGCCACTGAGTTTTCAGAGCAATGCATTATCCTTGTTCATCTGCCTCCTCAGAATTAACATCCACCTGAGCAACTCTCTGCACCTTGGCTAAGGGCCAAGCATGTTCTCAGCCCAGGGCAGGGAAAAGGAAGGCTCAAAGACTGCTCCCAAGAAACTGCCATCACAGTGGAGGCATTGACAGCCTCCTGAAGCCCACGGGAAGGCCAGGTCTTAAATCATCAACAATTTACAGCTTTGATTTGTTGCTCAACAGGATCCTCACTGGAAGAAATGTGGACTTGGAAAAAGGGAGCCTTGAAGCATGACTGAAAAACAGAGATGGTATGAGTGGTTGTGGCTCTGCACAATACCCAGAGAGAGAGAGCCTTCTCTGACACCTGCCCAGTGTGTGCAGTGACTGGCTGGGGCTGTGGAGTCACCTGTCACCTTGGTACTTTAATTCTCAAATGCCCTGAAGCAGCCATGAGGCTCAGAAATGTCTTTGCCTACAAAGTCAGAACATTTCTGCAAACGTGGGAATGTCCCCTGCAGCACCGGTGGGTGTCACTTCAGGGCCCTGGGAAATGGGAGCAGCACATCTACTTTCAGGGCAGTTCATTGTGTTCTACCAATGGTGATTTTCAGGATTCCTGCTGCAATTTTGCTTTGGCTCCAGCTCTTGACCCTTTCCCATGAATTCTCTTGCTTTTTTCCTACTCGTATTCTGCATAACAGGACCAAGCATTGTGTTTCATTTTCAAATGCAATGAATTGTTCAAACTCACCACCTTCTTCCTTGGGAAGAAAGGAATTAAAAAATAATGAAACATCCTTAATCATCAAAAATGCTCAGCATCTCTGACTGATGTCATTAGGAATCTTCCCATTGACACTGGTATTATTTATAAGTGGATAAAGGACAGGAAGTTATGCATTATGGTTAAATATACATTTTTTAAAATCTGTGCCTTGTTGAAAAGTGACATAAAACATGGGAGAGAGAGATAAAGGTTAATAATTATCTGAACAGGTAAAATAATAGTAATATACTTAAATAGGTAGGATGAATTATCAGGAACTTCAAAACAGATTGCTGAAGATATTTAAGACTCTCAATCCACTCAAAAATTTAATTTTAGATATTCGCAAGAGGAACATTATATTGTCCAGGAGACAGCACATGATTAGGACAACCTATTTTTATGTTTCTTTGCCTCACTAAACATAGCACCTTGACACATATGAAACAAAAATTTCTTCATTTTTGATCTCTAATTTTACTTCAGGACAGAGGGAAGGCTGTCCTATGGAAGGCTGCTCCCATGAAATTCTGAAATCTCTTTTCACACAGTTATCTAATAATACACACAGTCACTGAATATCAAGGTAAAATTGTATTTTCTTTGTCTCCTGACAGTCATTTTCAAAGAAGGTACTCACAGAAAGCAATTGCTTTCATCCACTTACACTATTTTGACAGTCTGGCTCCCTGTTTTATCCCCAAATTGTTCTAACATGATCCACAGGATAGAAACACGATGTCTGTGTATCTGTCCCTGCCTTTTCTTCTCCCAGCACATATTTCAGTAATCCTGTGTGATAAGTAAATAAATCCAACAACGAATATTATTACTTCTTGCTGTTCTGTATCCACTATCCAACATTACTTCATAACCCACTGAGTTTATTAAGGGATTTTTAGAAGGCATTTCTGGAAATGCTGGTCAGATGTAATTCTGCTGGATTGAAAAAAATATTTTTTGTCTTTGTGCAGTTGTGTGTCAGAGCCAAATCCACGTCTGGGTAGACATTATTTCTTTCTTTTTCCAGATAAGACAGTGATGCAACAATACCACTGTCTGTGCATTCCTCATATTTCGGGATCACTGGTTCAGCAAGCTCTTACTAACAGGCTGATACTTGTCTCCAAGAAGCATATAAGAGGTGACATCACTAATGCCAGAATTTACTTTTGTGGATCCAAAACTCCTTTTCATCACAAATATGAATTAGTGATCAGTGAGACATCTTTGCACTGGGACTGTATTTACCTTTGCAGCTTAGTTCTTTTATTTGCCTTGTATTCATCCTTTGCACCAAGGGTACAAAAATTGAGGTATTATTATCTTTGGGTAATTTGGTTTTCTCAGAACTCTTGGGTCCAAAGGAACTGATCCTGCAGGCCTCCTTGTTCACATCAGTGAGGGACTTTGGGTCTGTCCAGTGCTGCTGTGAACTCCAATTCCATCCTGCTGCTGCCCACAGGTGAGTGTGAACTTTGGGAGAGCCACACCCCAGCCTCCCATGGTACAGTTTGGCATTTCATCCTTACATTTTATTTTTAATGAAAGCATTTCATGGCATGGGATCCTGCAAGCACTTGTGCTAATCTGCTTTAAAACTGGTCTATGAAGTTTTCTTAGTTAGTCCTTTAAAATGGCAAATCTACACAATTTTCTGGGACCTGATTCCTCTACTTCAGCACTTACACCTGGTGTTCAGAGAAATACCTCCATTCCAGTGCTCAGCTGGTGGACTAATAAACAGTCTAACCTGCACAATGAAAGCAGTATCTGGGCATTCATTTACATCTGTATGACACCTGTATAATTTAAACAACCTCCCACGACCCTTGTGTGAATGCCAGTGCTCATGTAATTACCAACAAAAATTATCTTGCCCATAAACTGAGTGAACTGTGTATAAATCCTTGATGTCGGGGATAGGATTCTGAAATGTAAGTTATATATAGAAGGAATATAACATGCAGAATAAATTACTCTTGCCAGAAAAAAGATTGATTCACTGAGTTCTATTTGGCTTTTAATTTACAACAAACTTGCCTAATCTCTGTTTCTTTAGCTTCTGTTAAAATATTAAATAACATTATTATATCAAATACATCCCCTGTGACATTAAAGGAAATGGAAAGCTTAGGCACACATTAATTGCGTTCCAAAATGTGGCATAGACCTTAATAAACCTAATTTAAGGAACCTGAGAACAATGACATTAATGCTGTAATTAGAGCAAATGAAAGCTGTGCTGCACACTTTTACATAAACAATTTTTCTTGTGGGACTCGGCCTTTCTGGCAAGGTGCACATTTCCCAAGGCACACTGCCACGTGTCAGTCTTCTTCCAGAGGCAAAATTTGCTTCCTGGAGGTGGACACTGCCAAACCAAAACACAGCAGTAACAAGCATTGTGAGAACCAAGAAAAGGCAGTCTTGAAGCAAGGCTTTCTCAAAACCAGACTGGACTATCCCAGGAAAATGAAATAAGTTATTTCCCTTTAAGGAGAACACATTAAAATGGCCAGATATGCACCAAACCCAACAATAACAGTTTAAGATGATAAATGTTTTTTTAATGAGTCTCATCATTCTGGTACTCTAATCACAGCACATACATTTAAAATGGAAAACCTCCAAATCTGCAAAAAAATATTTGACATGAGATTAAAAAAAATTCCAAAATCAGAGTGATTAATAGATCTAATTTACTTTAGAGGTATTCACAAATTGTTACAAAAAACAGATTGGTCATAAGACTCTAAGATGGTACCATATGCATCCCACAGGTTCTGTGTTATGTTCCTTATGCTGGCAAACTAACTAATGAGTTCAAGACTGTTCCCCAGACAAGAACATGACAATTTGTGTGCTGTGCATTGGAGCACTTTGTGCTCTGCAGCAGAATGAAACATAAATTTTGTGGAAGAATTTAAATGTTCTTTCACAATCTGCTCTGGTAAAAAGGAAATTGTGCAGTAGCTTAATATATATTTAAAACTGAGAATCTCACTGAATGCAGATGAATGAGGTAATACATACACTGCACTTGTATTTACTTACATTTTGTTTTTTAAATCTTTTACTGATGTTGCCACAATCTCAGCATCTCATTATTGTTCAGGTCTTCATATTTATAATTTCTGTAGACCCTTTGTCTGTTGTCTTAGGAATGTCTGCTGTTTCTCTGCAATTAGACAGAACTTGGAGGCACTTGGGACCATTGGAGAAGCAGAGCAGGCAGGTAAACTTGTTGAAAATAACAGCAATTTAATTTTACTCTGGAACCTAATGGCACTAATTAAAAATGTCAATACTGTCAACAATTCAATAACACTATCAAGTCCAAATACAGGCATTTGGAATGATAGCCAAAGCATTATTTTAAAAAAACTGATCATAAAATAAAATTGCAGTTCCTTAGGGCATTGAAGCATCTCTAGGACTTTCCTCAGTATCAGTTTAAAACCCCTGACTTTTGAGTGAGGGGCTGGTGTGGCAAAAATGCATTCAAGTCCAGAAAGCTCTCATGACTTGCTTCATTTAACAGGACAGAAGGATTTCATGCTGACTTCTGAAATTAATGATTTTAATAGGACAGAAATAAAATTTGTGAGTAACAAATGCTTCCACCTTTTTGCAAAAAACCGGTTTTTTGGGAGGAAAAAAAAAAGGCAGTGTGTTCCAAAGGAATACTTTGATGAAACTGCAGATTCTAGAAAAAGCTGTTGCAGTGAAGAAATGTCATCAACCTCTGTCTTGGGGCTCATTCAGGCAATTTAATGAATACAAAAGCTAACACTTGTAATCAAGAAGAACTAGTGATATATTTTTTTAAAGGGAAATTAATTTTGGAAAACACTAGAACTCTAACACTGCAGGAGTCTGTGGCATCATGCCAAGTACTTGATATTAGCTGTTAATTGGCACTCAAATTCTCATTCTTTACGTGAGTATGTATGCCTGAAAAGTGCTGGACCCAGGGCAGCTCTATGCAGGACTGGATGCTAAAGGAGTCCCTTAAAACTGTTCCTAAGAATGGTCACACCTCGCTAGCAAGAGGCACATATCCAACATCCAAATCCTGGTTGAACAGAAGCTCAGAGTTCATTAATCTTAGACTGTAACAGCCCCAAGCATTAGCAGAAAGCCCAGGTGGGTAGAGAACATGTTCCTGTGCTCCTCAGGATGAAAATGATGATGCTGATGAGCTATGCAATGGATGTCAGGTGATTAGGGAGCAAAGCTCCAACCCCTTGTGATCCCACGGTGAGGGAAAGACAGGAATTTTCTGACTATTATTTCTGCTGCTTGGCAGTGAAGACAGGAATAAATGAGCAGTTACTGATGAGTTCTCCTCTATTTAAATCCTGTGACATGACCCACATCATCACACTTAAGAATTTAAAACCACTGAATCATGCCTTTGAATTGTACTTAAACGTTCATTTGACTGTGGCAGAGTTTTGTTTCTGAAGATACAATACAGAAAACCAGAAAATTTAATCTGCAGATAAAAATGTGGGGTACATATAGGGCGAGTACCAGAAAAATCATTGGTATTTTAAGAAATTCTTTTTCTTCCCTGTTACCTCCATGATGCTGTAGCACAACTCAGCAGAAGTGGCTTTGCATGTGCCTCTTTGTGTTCCAAGTGATGCTTAGATGATTAGTAATACAACTTGACCTTGACCTCCATCACCCACAGACTGGTAATCACACAGCTTATTTCTATTTTGCTATTGCTTTGGGCAGGAGAAAATAGAAGGATTTGCCTTCTTTGTGAATACCTTAACAGCAGGGCTAATCTGATTCCATATGGTAGTAATAGAAGTTCATTCCTCTTTTTTAAAGTATTTGGAAAATGTCTGAGAACAGCACTTGATATTAGTCGTGGTAGTATGAAAACATTGTGTCAATATTTTTTCCATGGGAAACACTGCAAGAAAAGATGCATTTTGCAGATTCTGGTCTTGAGGACACATTCCTACTATTCAATCACCTGTGCTCAGGGGTAAGACAGTGAGAGGTACAACAAATATCTCAAACATACACTGAAGGATGAGTTCATTGGGAATGAGACACAGAGTATTCAACCCCATTTTTAATGGCTGTCTTTCATTTCAGGAGGAGATTCTCAAAGACCTGATTTGCTCAGGTCTTTTGAAGGCTGTAAATTCAGTAAGGTGTCTGAGGGTCAACAGGGGGATGCAGAACTTACACAGTCCACATTTTGGCATTGGAAAACGTCTAAACTAACTTTCTCATTCCCAGACCTTGACTGTTCCAGAGGTGACTACAGCCACGTGCCTCTGTAACATTCAGCAGCTTTCAGGCAGTCAGATAATGACTGGGAAGTCTTACTGTTCTCTGTGGAAATAATCTGTTTTAGGCAACAAGAGCAGCAGAAGGAAACATTAGACTGAGGCTGAGCATGATTAAAGGCAAATTTAGACAAGGACCAGCACTATTCCAGCTGGAAGCACTGGGAGCAGTACGTTCCTGTGATCCCATATTATTGCTTGTGCCCTGCCTAACCACATTTCACAGCTCCTGCCTGCACCAGCTCAGTGCTCTGCTCTGTCCCCATCGTGCACAGTCACTGCCATGGGCTCTGCCCATCTAAGAGTAACAACGGGGGAAATGTGTGGCCCTGTCCACACAGACAGGGCTGCAGAGCCTTAACACCCTCCCTCCTGGGGGTTGGGAATTAGCATAATCTCTGTGGTCCTCTCTAGCTCCAAAGTACCAAGGGCATTTCTGGAAAATCCTGTTCTCTGATTTTGCCTTCCATCACCGTTCAATACTCTAATTGATAGATGGTAACTTTGAGGTGAAGCACAACGTGCTTAGAATGGGAAATCTCTGACTAAACCTGTCACATTACAAAAGGGTAGCTCAGGCTCTGAGCAATCAGGCCCCAACCCACCATTCTTTTGGCCTTTTTGGCTTTGTCTTTCTGCCTCACACCAATGGGCAGAATAAAATACACCATGAAAGAGTAAGTATGAAAAAACTGCTGTCCTGCTTACGCCTTACCAATAAAGCTTTAAAGCTATGTCCTTTCCAATTCAGCTGTGAGCATGCAGCCCTGCAGCGAAATCCATGTGCACTCAGGAAAAAATGTTGCTCTGGAGTGGCAATAAGTGGCTCTTCCAGAAGTGTGAATTGTCCCAGGAGCCAAACAGGAAAAGCCCAACATAATATCCCAGCCCTCACCCCATTCCATTTTGAAATACGGAGACAATTGTGAAACAGCTTACTACTTTTTATTCTTGCTTTCTCAGACCAGGATGAATGGAAAAAGAAGACGCTGGTTTTCCACCTTCCAAACACCCAAAATTCATCTGCCTAATATTGTCAGGGAGCCTTATCCTCAAAACTCTGTGGCTGTGAACACGGGCATTGTGAATTCAGATGAGTTGGACACAGTAAAAATGCATTTCAACCTCTGGATATCCAGGATATTTAGTGAAATTTTTTTTCACTATTTTGTCCAGTTCAAAGCACATACCTCAGGCATTGCTATCCCATAGGCTTTTCTTTATAAGCATTCATCTCACTTGCCTTGCAGTGCTATTTGCACTGTACTATTACTTCCTACCCCCAAAGATGCAGCTACCAAACAGGAATCTGTGTGCCAACTCTATCACTCCACTGTTTAAAATCCTGACACTCAGCCTCCTGTTTGAGGGGAATCAATACACGATCTGGCCTGGATGGATAGGAATTAATCGATGTGACATTTTACAATAAATACGGAGCGCTGAGCTAATGCTCAGAGTGGATTTATTTTGCAAATGAAACCTCCTGCTGTATGAATTCTTTTAGTTGCAGTTTGCTGGAAGCTGCAAAAGTACAGCAGAGGGAAGTATAGCTCAGTATTTGCCTTGTCTCTGCCTTCTTTCCTCAATTGTTGCAGAATTAGTGAACAGCGTCAGACACAAAATGCTCATCCAGCTGGATTTTTGGTCTGATTAGTTGTTATATGTTGGCAACGGTTTATTAATATAAGTATATACTGATACAATCTTATTTATATATATTAGCAGGCATGGGGAAAGAACTTTATTATATTCAAGGTGATCTGGAAGAATAGATAAGAAAGAAAAATTATTTATGGCTATATATCCAGCTATTCAAGATGGTTGCGCCCTCTTGTTAATGCAACTGCAAGAACCATAAAGCATATGGTAAGGGATGCTCCATCACTTTTAAAGAACACTTCAGCTAATGCAGAAATTAATTATGCTGCATTCCATAATTCAGGGATTAGATTTTGGAACATAATTAAGCATGTACTGCCTGGCCTTTGAGACACAGGTATATGTGTTCAGTTTGTCTGTTTCAGAAACAAAATCAAGTAGCGAGCTACCAAAAATATTTTGTGCAAGCTCTTTAAGTAAAAGAGTCTGCTGAAAATTTGCATAATATCTTACTTGTGAAATGTAAAAACTATCATAAATCATAATTCAATTTATAAGACAATTAAATGCATGTGTTTCTGTTCTCTTTTATGGTTCTTGGAAATCATTATCTTGTGTAGCTGGAGAAAGAGGGGCTAACGGAAGCAGAGAAGAATTAGAATAGAATTCGCATTAGAACAGAGGGCAAATATCAGACAGTCACTTCCTCCACATATTTGTTTTTTCTAGCTGTCCTGAGCTCAACTGAAATAGCACAGCATGCTCCACATTCCTCAGAATTTCTTATTTTCCTTAGGACAGAGGTTGCTTTCTATGTCTCATGGGACTCAGATGGTTTTGCTGCAATTAACTGTGAGAGATTTTCTGCCATTTTAGTCTGTGAGAGATTTTCTGCCATTATACTCTCTTTGCAGCTTATGATACTCATTAAATCTTTCTGATGACAGAAAGAAAACTCTGTAAAGAAGATAGAATGTTGTTTATAAAACTTACCAAAACATTCTTCATAAATTCTCATCTCAAACAAGGCAAAGATGTCTCTTAAGTTAGCAGCAGCATTTTTCTAATGTACCATGTTCTTAAAGTATGTTTTTCAACCTGCATTGCCGTAAATGTAAAGGTGTCCTGGTCCTACCAGTGGTTTTATTGTATGTCAGAACATTTCAATCTTTTGTTGGTTACAAATAGGTCACATCTAGAAACATTAAAAAACTAGAAATCACAAACCAAAAAATGAAATACTTTTTTCAAGATATGTAGTGTGGGTGTTGCATTACTTGAACCTTTCAATTTTACTATATTCACAGACTTTGCAATAGAGCAGATGGGGCAGCAGAAATGTGGGAAAATGGCACTTTGGTCCCACACTGAGCAGTGACAGAAAAAGGCTCTTTTCCCTGCAAAAGCCCAGCTCTAGTTTTACTGCTCATTTTTATTAAACTGACTGATTTTTTACACCAGCTATATTATAGCACTAGTGAGTAGGGTGATGTCACACAGTGGCAAAATTGTTGAAGAAAAATCCTTCACCTTATCGGAGCTACTAGTGATGTGCATGTTTTTGTTTCTGCAGAATTTAGTTTCTTATTTCTGAAGGTCAATAGAGATAACAATGTTCAAGACTCTCTACTGATCTGGAACTCCATTTCTGTGTCTCCAACCCAACAGGTCTTCATGCTTTAAGTCATTATATCCCGATTAAAGTATACCAGCAATACATCCCTTCAGAAGAAAAAGCTTTTAGTTCAACTTAAGATACATGGCATTTGGGGAAAAAAGGCTTGACTTGCATAGTTCTGACATAGTTGCTGATTCAGTGCTGTTTCTGGGATAGATCTTTTTGCTCGTGTCTTGGGTTTATGTAAGTAGACCAGTATTTTCTATAACATTTTGGTTTCTTACCCGTTTGCTTTACAGAGTGGTTTCAGGGATGTAATTAGGTATGCAGTGTGAAAAGTGTATTCCCAGCTGCTTTGTGGTCAGTTCTGCCTGAGGTAACCACCAACAGCCTCTCTCAGCTTAATGATGTCTACTGTTGGCAGTGCTTCTGCCCGAGAGTGAGGTTAATGTCAGGAAATAAAATAAAATCTGCTTAGTAAACACTGCAAAGAAAACAGGTTATGTGTTAATGTGCTTGCACCAGCTATTCCTCTCTGAGGCTTTCTTTTCAAGTTTCGTTGTTTAAATTTTGGTTGTTCATACACGGTTAAATTTATACAAACTTTGAAAAAGCTCAAAATGGTAGAGCTCAATTTAAGAGATAAAAGATGTCTGTCAGGTGTTTGGCTCCTAGTCCATACTTCCACTAGCATAGGAACACTTGTCTGATCTCAGTTGAGTTTCTTAGGTAAGAGACATCTGCCACAGACTTCACTTTTAAAAGGGTTTCTCTAATCCTCAATGTCATTTTCCCTCAAGGAAAACCACTGCAGAATTTAACAGCAATAGCTGTAGAGAACATCATAGAAATTACATTTCTACACCTGCAGGACTGAATAGAGATTAATATAACTTACACATTTCTATTGAGGAGTTTTATTGCATTTTATAGGAAGAATACAATTTTCTCTTAAATTATATGGGACAGTTTAAAGAACAAGGTTGTAATTTCCTTAACAAATGCTTTTAAGACCTTCACATGATAGTTCATGTTTTAAATTTCATCATTGTCTCTACAGCTTATTTAGGCAAGTGTAGAGACCCATACGTGACGAAACAAATTAAAAATGGCACATAATGTTCCAGTTCCAAGTACTTGGGTGGATGGGGTTGCTTAATATACATATATCATACTCTTTCTTCCAAGCTATCAAAGACCTTTGGATGAATCGGGTGCAATATATTAACTCAATTACAATGGAAACACAGATCAAAGAATGTAGCTGGGAGGTCTTATTAAAGTATGAGACTTCATTAAAATGTCACTGGTTTTGATTATACTGGATTAAAGTGTCTGAAATTTCACTTAACTTCTTCATGTCCCCAGAAAAGAAAATTCTGCTGGGTAACTCTTAAGTTCACGGTTTCAGACCTTGTCTCTTAGTGTTGTTAATAAAGTGGACTTTTCATAAATTGGTAAAAACCACCAAAGATCTTTTTTATTAACTTCAGACACTGAATATATAATCTCAATTGCTTCAATTTGTTTCCTTTTTCGTTTGTTATTTTTGTTTCTGCCTTTTACTCATTCACATCCATCTTCGAAAGACTTGTTTCTCAAAGGAAATAATAATTAAAAAAACCCTCCTGAAAGGGGTTCTATTTAAAAGAAATAAAGTAATTTAGAAATTACTAGTTTACATAATGGGATGAACATATAGAAATGTACGAAATCCAGGGTTTTTTCCAACCGGCAGAGCAGTGCTGAGCTTTCCAAAGAAAGGTGTTAATGGGGAGCAGTTTCTGTGTGCTGCAGTGTTCAGCTGATCTATTTCTGCCTCTCCCGCCAAGAGACAGAATACACATGAATGCTGAGCACTGCTATCAGTGGTAATAGCCCTTTAAATTGGAAACAATCACTGTAAAGACACCTAACAGGCATTCTCTGGTACATAATAACAAGACTGAGATAAAAATCACTTTTCTTAATTCGTTTATTTTCCTGTTGCTACACATGATGTCAACATTCGTAATTTTATTAAAATGGTGATGCACCCCGCCCCCCTCCCCGTTGTGACGCAGGAACAGTGAAAAGTTTGCACATTGCTATCTTGCATATCCATCATATTTTGTGCTTGATATTGATACAACCCTGCTTAATCTCTCTGCAAGTGCCAGGGTAGAGTCCAGCCCTGTCCCTGCTTTTGTCGTGAGGAGCCCCATGCCGTAGGATTTAGGCTTTCAAGATACATAGCTCAGCATGAACTTAACAAAACATGAATTCATTCAGTAACTAAACTGATTTCCTGCTTTGCTGTGTGCTCCTTAAATGACAGTGGAAGTAAAACACAGAGCGTGTATTTCCACCGTAACCAGAACACAGTTTTATGAGCAGCGATGGTTTCTCTCTCCAGTTGCCAGTCTTATGGATCTCCCCACAGATCTGGAAAGGCTCAGGATGAGATAGCAAGGAAGTAGTGTATTATAGATAAACAGCGAATAATGCCATTCATTTATGGATTGTTTCAGGGATTCTGAAAGACCTCACTAATACTGGCTATTAAGATAGAGAAGACTGGGAGGAGAAAAAATCAATTCATTTCTCAATCTATTTAAGCAAACAAAAAAATTGCGTGTAAAACTGAATGGAGCATGTCAACAAAGCACACACCAAACAAAAAAAGAAAAGCAGCTTTATTTTGCCTAATTGTGCCTGAATCACAGAAGATTTTACAGAACCTGTTCCATTCTAAGCCCCAAGGTCTTATTTAGGCAGAGCACAATATCAAATACCCTGTAATGTGTTTTTTCTGAGCTAATCTAACATCTCACGGGATATCACGCAAGGGGACAGCACAGGCAGTTGAGTGGTTTCCTTGGTTTATATTCAGTCTTTGCAGGACTTATTCCATCTGTCTGTTGAAAGCTACGACAGTGCACTGTCAGATCTCTCCTGTTTTTTTAGGGTGGCTTCCTTATCGCTAAAACAGGAACGAAATAAGAAATATTAGTGCTTTTCTGGTAAGAGAGAGATAAGGTTTAACCTCTGAACACTTGTAAAGGTCTTCAGAGGACACTTCAGAAGTGCCTAATGCTATAAATTCTGACTTTATAAAGTATTTTACTATCGTTAGAGTATTAGGGATTTGACCTTTTAACCTTTATGCACATAAGTAACCTGACATAATGGAGGCTCATGGAAAAGCTTTCATGACCAGCATTACCTGTGCAATCTGAACACCAGACTCTGCAAAAACCTAAAGGAATTGAGCTATGACTCTGCAGCAGGGTAAGTCACTCCAAATTTTGCCTTCCTCATAAAAGGTAAGGGTCTAGAAAAACTGTGACCAAGATTCCCTCAAATCTCTGTTTTATCTGAACAGAAATAAGTTGCGTTTACAAAAGTGCTGATATTAACAGTCTAGTATTAGCAGGGTAAAGCCTTGAGATAAGAATTAAGATTGCCTGCTGAGCATCCAAAACTCTACAGCATCAGCAGGCACTAAAGCAGTAAGACACTTGGTAAAACAGCTCCACATCTGATAGGGAAAAGCACAATAAATCAAAGATAAAGTAAACTTTCTAGATAACCAGGAACATTTAGTGCCGTTCTGATTAAACTCCTCTACAGGAAATGAGTAAACATAGCCTCCATGCTTTCCCTGTCCTTCTGCCAATTTACATCTTAATGGATAAACTGGTTCAGGTTACTCATTCAGCAAAGCAAGGGATTGATTTGCAACTTTTCATTTTGACTGCGACCATCAACTTCTGCAGGGCTGTTCAGGACAACTGAGCACAGCCATAGGCAGGCATTTAAAAATTAACAGGCCTTTGCAGCATTCCAGGGGGATGACAAAGCCATCAAAATTCTGCTTTTATTTCCCAGTATTTCACACACATATTTAAGCGTGATGCAGAGCACTCCAACCTTCCTGCTCAGTACCAGAGGTCATGGACAGCACCCCAATCTTCTCCCTCAATTTAAGGGTGATGCAGAGCACCCCAACCTTCCCGCTCAGTACCAGAGGTAATGGACAGCACCCCAATCTTCTCCCTCAATTTAAGGGTGATGCAGAGCACCCCACCCTTCCTGCTCAGTACCAGAGGTCATGGACAGCACCCCAATCTTCTCCCTCAATTTAAGGGCGATGCAGAGCACCCCAGCCTTCTGCTCAGTGCCGGAGGTCACGGACAGCACCCCATTTCCCCGCTGGTTTTGGGGGCGTTGGGCCGCACCCACCCACTGCCCCGCGCCCCCACAGCCCGCGGGCCCCGCTGGCTGCCCCTGGCTCNGGGGCCCCGGGCCGAGCAGAGCCGGGCCAGCGGAGCCGGGAGCCCGTGGGGGTTCCTCGGGACACGCCGCCGCTCTCGCCCCGGCTGCCGGCGCTCGGTGCAGCCCTGCAGGAACGAACAGTTGTGCATAAGCATTGGCGGGCACGGGGCAGCAGAGCCGCGGGGACGGGCGGTGCGGCACCGTGCAGACCCGTACCTGCGCTGGGGACGAGTAGGAACATTGGCTTTCCCTGCCTCTACGTTTGTCAGCTTTATTGTCGGCTCGTGAAGCCAAGACAGGGTGTTGAAACTGACCAAGGGCACCTCGGCATGTGCCCGTGTTTGTTTTCTTTCCAAAGGATGCTGCAAACATTTGCAGTTAGTACTTAAGCTATTGGCAAAAGAAACTTACAAACATTCTCCCATTGAATTATTTTGTGAAGGAAGGCATCCCCCGACGTTTTGTTACGTGTCTGTGAGATGTAACATCTGTTTTGTTCACTGCGTGATGGAATAAAGTGAGTTTGGATGAAAGGATAGAGTAGTATTTTGGAGGTGCGCTTGGGTCAACTCGGTGTGGATCAACAAGTATCTGACATTAAAAATAAGTAGGACAACGGATCTTGAACTGGGCTCAGTACTAAGGAAGAATATTGCTATTAAAGGTCAATTACAGTTTTACTTGTTGTAATATGTGCTTGCATTGTGTCATTTTTTGTGAAGTCAGGTTGAGTTCTGACAATTAAAGGCTTGCTTGAGTAAATGCCAACTAATGTTTAAAGCTTGTTCATTAGATTAAATCCTGCTGTAGTTGGTAGTGTAGTTGTCATACTGAAAGTAAATATTATGATATAAACAATGAATTCGGTTCAGTAAGCACCAATACAGTAAGCAGAAACTGATATTTGTCAGACTAGATTTTAATATCAGAATTATACATATGAAATGAAAATCAACATTTAAAGGAAGGTTGTGAAATTAATACCATTTAGCTTCCAGGGTACCATGTGCATCATAGCAGAGAGTTTTGCTGCATGCACTCACAGCTACAGTCAATTTTGCAGACAGAGGAGGAAACAAATAGCATTTTTTTGGCTTGGGTTTGGTTTGCCATTCTCCCATCTGCTCTCCAAGCTACATGCTGAAGGAACAGCCCTGTCCACTTAGAGGTCAGTGCTGAAACTGCTGAGTTATAGCAGAGCCCAGTGCCCCTTTTGCACCAACCTTTTCCAGTTTCTCTAGCCACCTGCCTGTGGCTGAACCCACAAAAAGATGTGGTTGCAGGAGGTAGGGCATGCATGGACTGCTCCTAGCTGTGAGTAGGGCTTCACCATTGTTCTCCTGTGACCACTTTGTGAATTGAGGGAGTGTGATGGGATTATGGAGGAAACATTAAAAAAAAGGAAAGAAGAGCCAAGTGTGTTGTCTGTGTGCTTTTCTGTGCACGTGGCACAATGAAAATTGACTTGCAGTGTTGTCCTCAAACTCTCTGAGGCACAGATTGCTGGTCTGTGGGAAGGATAAGGAAATGTGTTGGTTTCCTGAAGTGAACCAAGATCACCTTCTGCAAGGCTGAGGTTACAGAGTATCGTTCTGCTCCTGTCTGGGTGGCTGGAGCGTATCTGAGCTGAAAGACAAACTTGCTGCCTGTTAATGATCCTCCCACATTTTCTGTCCATGAGCGTTGTTGTCAGACACCAGGGACAAAGTCAAACTGGGGAGCTGTGAGGAAAGGAGACCCTCAATCTGTAGCATTTTTGCTGTACCATGGACAGCAGAAGATAGAGCTGTGTGAAATACCTGGACTTAGACTGTGTTTTTTTAGTTTTTTAAAATCATAATTTATCGCTGTNTTTTTTTTTTTTTTTTTTTAAAGAAGTAACTGCAAAGCAATGCAGAGAAACAGTCAAAATCTGTAGCAAAATGATTTTAATCCTGTTGTTTTCTCTTAGGGATAGATCCTCTGCTTGAGTAAGATAAAAGTAGCCCTATTAGTATTGGTGAAGCTGTGCCACCTTGCGCCAGTTGACTTTCTGATCTGCAATGTTAGGGGAGCACAACAGAAGATTAACTTGTTAAGCCTCTTTAATGATGATTAGAAATTACAATATGATTAAATTTTTATTAAGCAATTGTCTTGGGTTCTAATAACAGTTGGTAATTTAGGCAGGACATTAACTTGCAGCTACCACAATACAAATACATGTGGTTTTAGTCATATTCTAGATAGTGGAATGGGGATTAGCGGAGAGAGAAGAGCTGGGTGTTCTCCAACCCTGTGAAGATCTTTCAGTGTGGGATCTCCTGCTACAGA
This sequence comes from Illadopsis cleaveri, assembly GCA_013399915.1. NCBI lineage: Eukaryota > Metazoa > Chordata > Aves > Passeriformes > Timaliidae > Illadopsis > Illadopsis cleaveri. The sequence continues at coordinate 543,486 of VXBB01005684.1, read as the reverse complement.
ACCATGCACTACTCTGTGGCAGCATCTCCTCTCTTGTGTTAGATGCAGATTTACCCTTTTTCCCTCTGATCTTATTTTAATGGAGAGTTTCACTTAGGGAAGTTCATAGGAGTGGGAGCAGTTTGCATCCGTTCCCATCTGAGGCTTCAGGGGAACTGCAGTATCAGGGACCACATTTATGGTGGGAGAAGCCTGGCTCTGTGGGCTTCCTAGGCTGTGTTAGATGTACCCTGATAGTTCTTTTTGGTGAAGGTGTTTGTGCATAGCTGCAGCTGGACATCAGCCTGACACAGCTGAGGGGCTGTGTGGGATAAGCTGCTTCCTCTTGCTGCACGCTCAGCCTTGGAACGGCCCTGGTTGGGAGTACTGTGTTGGTGTCTTGTACTCTGGATGACAAACTGAAGTGTGAAACAATACAGGTGTGTGGGAAGCTCATCTGCATTGGCACAAAGCATCACAGTTAATTTATTTCCTCCTGAAATAAGATTGGCATATTAAATGGGATTTAAGAACAAAAAAACTGTGGAGGTGTAACAAGCATTTCGTAAATTACTGCTTGCAGCAAAGTAACTTAGTGCCTTGTCTGTTTTAAATGTATTATTTTTGGAATGCAAACTTTGTCCGTAACTATTGCTCCTTTGGGTTCAGTTTTTACTTAACTTGAGTGAGATACATGAAGTGGTAATTCTTGTATTAGCCAGGGTGGGATGAAAACATAAAACTCTTCATGAGTTTAGGAATGTTTTTTTTCTGGAGACATCACCTGATTTTAGGTGATGAGTTCCAGCCTGGCTCAATCTGATGGGTGAGCAGCAACTTCCTGCTGTGGTCAGGTGATGAGAAATGAACTGAAAGGCATCCTTTCAGTTCTTCCCAGTGAGGTACCCCTGAATGGAAGGTAATACACACAGATGTATTGCCAAAATGCCACAAACTCCTAAGTCACGTCAAGAGAAATCATGAGATTTTGGAGCTTATCTGGGGTTACTTTATAGGGAAGATCCCACAGGATGAATTTTTTGCTATGTTTTACAATTTTATGAATCCTTAAGGTTGTATTTTTATATTTAATTGAAAAAAAGAAAAAGTAACTTGTTCAGGTAAGTCCTAAAGCTCCTTTAGTGATTTCTTTTTAAGTAGAGAGCCCCAAATACAAAGGTACGGAGAACAACATGTCCTCAAAAGAGCATCTACTAGAAATGTGTAGAAAGAGGTGTTTTGACATGAGGGAAGGAGTTGGTGGGGCTTAGGACATCACTGCTGCAACCACAGCAGCTCATGAGGGGTACTTTTAGCCTATGGCTAATCCAAAGTATAAAAAAATGGCATTTTAATTAAAGAAAGATTATTAAATAAGCTCTCTTTACTTTCAGTTTGTAATGAGTTAACAGCAAATTTTCTGTCATATTTGTGAAGACTTGTAACTCAGCCCTGCATCTGGGCTCTTGGTTTAGGCAAGTGTATTGGGTTCTAGGAGGTGGTTTTGGTTTTTATGTGTTTGTTTGACTCGGGAGTTTAGTGGAGATGAATTATTCCTCTATTTGAACTGGGTATTCTGAGAACCAAATTACTTTTTACACAGTCCGACATTTGGGCTGAAGTTACTAAGATGTTAAATGCTGTGGAGGAATTTTTTTGATGCTGCCCAGTTCATATTCCCAAAATGAACTGGCTTTCTGACAATCTGGCCATTCTTTTCTTTGGGAAACAAATAGCATTGAAATTGATGACTGAAAAAAAGAATCTACTGAAAAAAAGAATCTACTTCAGTGTTTTAGATTTCAAAATCGTTCAACTCAAAGCCCAAAAGTTGTGTTTTATTGCTGCTGCTCTACCCTTCATTACAATACAGACTATCCAGTAAACTAAAAAATCAATTTAACAGCATCCTGGAGTGTTGTAGTGATGGAGGTTATAATGAGCTCTGATGTTTCTGGTATGCAAAAAAGTAGTCATCATTCTAAGATAAAGTTAAAAAAAAAGGATTTCAAAATTAGAACACTCATTAGCTAATGGGAGGTTTACATTGCAGATCTTTTTCTTCTTATAGCTCTTGTACTGAATTGGTGCTTAATTCAGTCAAACTGTGGTATGAGATGCCAATGCCTCTTGAGTTGTTCTGTGATAATGTTTTGTCCTTCAGGACTGTGTACTCAACAGTAACTGGCATTGAAGAAATGCCTTTATTTTTATATTTCTACTATATAGGTATAGGGTATACAAAAGATTTCATCTCTTCTATCACAAAATAGTTATTTAAAATTTGCATATGTAGATTGTGGTCAGTTCCAAATATTTTTTCCAACAGAATAATGTTTCCCTATTCCTCTAATAAAAATGCAAAACAAAAGAGATATTGCTGATTTCTGTAATACCATATGGTGTTGCTGATATTTCTTAGCAGTAAGGAGAATTGCAATAGAGATTAGGTAGAAAAGAAAAAAAATAGCCTTTTCAAAATAGTCAAGGCAAAATAACCCTGTTGATGTAGTGATTATTGTTATTAAGAGGACAGAAATGGGGCTGTCATTATGAAGATGTATTCAGAGATTATGCTTAAATGGTTCTGAAGATCAGATGTGTGTGTCGTTCAGAGTAATTTTGGGGGGCTTACTGCTTCATAACTGACAAGCAAGAATGGAAAATGTGTTAATTCAGTGCTACCTGCAGAAATTACAATGTTATTAAAATTTGCAGTAGAAAAGACAAAGAGGTCTTGAGTTTAAGAGATGAGAATTTAGATCATGTCTCCTGTAGATCTCTGGCAGATTTTCCAGTCTGTCTGTAGCAAAGTGTCTTTGGCTGGCCAGCAGTGTTTAGAGGTGGATGAATCAGCTCAGGATGAGCTGTTCTGTCTCGCCAGCTCTGGGGGGGAGCAGAGATGCTCCTCTGAGTGCAGAAGTGTGCAGATACCAACCCCAGCTTCTTCTCTGGCTGTAGGGGTGTGCTCAGTAAAGGTTATGTGGGAAAGAAATCTGCCAAGTCAGAGGTGCTCCTTCACCATTCTGCAACATATTTCATGCGAAATGTTACATTTGCTGGTATGACAGGGGCGAAAATGTGACATTCCAGAGATTGTGGGTGGGTGCTTGCTCTAGAAACCATTGGTACAGTTTACTTCTTGCTAACAGTGTTTTCTTTGTTCAGCTCTAAAGCATTTCCTGTCACCCCATCCGTATCAATCATTCTGTCAAGTGAGGAAAAGAAAAAATTTTATGAGGCTGCATTTGTACATTTTGTTTGCCTTCTGATTATAACCCAAGTAAGATAGATGCAAAGAAAAAACTTCAGAAAAATAATCCTTCGTCATCTTCCATTGTTTCAAATAAAAATCCACATGGAAATTAACTGATGGAGTAAAGCCCCATGGACCATGCACTTTCTGTCTGTTCAGGGAAGAACTACTTTGTCACAAAATGTTACAGGATTTTGGCAAGATCTGGCCTTTAATGTGCAGAAATTACATGGTTTGAAAATGCAGGATGAAATGGGAGAATGACAATTTTTTAGCGAGAGCTGATTCAGAGTTTATTTTGGATAGTCAAAATTTCAAATGGATCTCACTTTTACTGTTGGCATGGATTAGTGGCCGTAGTCATGCGATGTGTAAGGAATTAGAAGCTGTTTTCAAGATAAATGTAATTTCCTTTTTTTTTTGTACCCAAAGCACGCTGGTCTTCCTTGAATGAAGCCATCTGCACAGGGAGAAAGAGAAATCCTTTCTTTTGGATACTCTATATATTGATGAATGTTTCTAAACTTTCTCCTTCCTCTCTCTCTTTTGTCAGCGTTTGTTTCCATTTCACTTATCTTTGGTATTTCTGTCTGTGGTTTCAATCCTGCTTTTCACACTCCTGTCTCTACCTTTCTCACAACTCCTGTAACTACTGTATTTTCTCTGTGCTGAGCTTTGTATTGACTTCTCAGTGTTGTTGAAATGTAAATGAATCCTGGCATTGTGCTGGTGCTACTCCCAAGTCTTTCAACAGCTTATAAATTCAGATGCTGTTCTGTAGGGAGCATCTGAAGTCCCCCTTAGAGAAAAGTGGTACTTTTTCTCTTCCAAGTAGTGACTGTGCTGCTTTCCCTGCAGCCCAGCAGGTAGTGTGAGGTGTGATCAGCTGGGTAAAATTAGGAACCTCTATTAGCTTGCATCTGCCCTGGATATGTGTATGTTGTTGTTTTGTTCAAGGACAGCTCACAGTATTAATTTCAAATGCTTAGAGCTGGGCTGCTGCAGGTTTTTCTCATCTAAATGTCAGCTGCGTGTGACAAGTAGAATAATATACAATAATTGTAATTTTTTCTCTAATGAAGCACAAGGGGTGTTGAATTGTTTATTACTAGCTTTGCCAGCATGCAGATGGAAAGGCTTTTCAGGTAAGTCGCTCATACAAAATGCCTAAAATGGATAGTAATTAACAACTGGCTCTTCATTGGTATGTTAATTACGCTGCCATTTGTCCTGGTGCCTGTCGTTCTTTAAGTGTTCAGTTACACTGAACTGAAGCGTTCACTTCCTGGCAAACACAGAATGTATCAGAACAGTTTGACTCTCAGATATATGCAAATATTTTATGGGAAGAGGCATGCCAGTAAATCACTGAGCTGCAAAGAACAAAAACACTGCATATTTGTATTCCTCAGAGGTAAAAGCAAAACCTGTTTCTGAGGAACCTGCAGGCCTGATTTTGAAAAATGGTCTCTAATACTTTCCTAGTACTAACCCAGAACACAATTCTATACAAGTAGGTAATTTTAGGATCTTGTTACTGCTGGCTGTTTCTATTAGTGAAAGTAGGTGGACATCTGAGTGCTGTTAAATGCCCTTGAAATGCATATATATTAAAACTGTATTGGTTGTAATATCTGGATGGAAAATGCAAACTGAACTGGAAATGCTTTTAAAACTTGGGATAGAACTGATTATTTTGAATGCAAGATGAGTTAAAGTAACTTATGAATAGATCACAGCAGTAGTCTCAGTCCTTACTCAATTTACTGTTTAATTCTTTTGAGAACAGAGATTGTCTCCTGTTTTCTGGACTGTGCTTTGCAGAGTTCCCTCCCCAGTCTCCACATACTATTGCAATAAGTGAAAACAGGCTGTGTCTGGTATGTCTCCAGGTCATTCAGCAGTGTCCTGAAGAGGGCCAGGCTGCTACAGTATGTAAATATGAGGCTGGTATTTTAATTTGCTGAGCTTCTGCCACGTGAAAAGTGGTTAATCAGCCCAACACACAGTGATACTCACAGGTGGCAGAAGTCAGCCCCTGAAATGTGGTGCTGATTGTAATAGGAGCTGTGGGAAGTGGATTATAGCCATAAAATTAGCTATTAAAAGGCACTGGCTACTGTGTATCACAGCCCTCGACCTCCATGTTTCATCCTTTCATGGACAAAAAATTGTGTTGCTGTTGGTACTGCCAGGCCATGGCTGAGCTGCATTTCCATTGTGTTGAGTCAGGTGAAGTTGCTAGCAAAATTCCTAGCTCACTTTGAGCCCAGCTTTAAACACTTAAAGCAGTGAAACCTAGAAAAGCTTAGTTTGAAATGATAAATTCTTGTGTTCCCAGTCACTGAGAGGTGGCTCATTTATCATCAGTCCATGGAGGTTGCCCTGTGAGGGAGTTTGGGATAAGAGTTGTCTGTCTGTTGACTACTTCTGTGAGTCATATTCATGTCATGGTATATGCAGCTCCAGTGTTTTCCTTGGATTTAATTTTTTTAAGCACCTTTAAGAGATACCCTGGCATATAGATGTCTCACCTAAAATGTTTTGTACCTTCTGTAATAAGCAGTGGTTTGACCAGTAGAAAACAAGGCTGTATAATTAAAACTTCCTTTTATTGTAATGAGATTTTCAGTGTATAGGAATACAATGGCAAGTTATTGGAGCTATGTCAAGATTTCAGTGTTTCAGAGATGCGAGTTCCTCTGCTAAGTTTTTTTATGTTTTCATCTAAAATAGGCAATATTTCTGGTTTAAGGGAAAAAAAGAAAAAGTAAATTTATTTGGTGTGCAGTAAAGTTTGTGGGAACAGGAGTTGCAGGGGTTTTTTGCTCACCAGTGAAGGTTTGAAATATGCATTTTCATTGTTGAAATTAAAGTAAATGAACCATCACTAAGAAAAGTATAGAATCTTTTTCAAACTCTCTTATGAGGACTGGAAAATAAGAATACTTTCTAGCTGCACCTCCAGCAAAGGGGACAGTGTGCTACGGGAATTAAGAATGTCTTAAGTGAACTTAACAATCTTCCCCAAATGCCAAGTGTTGAGGCCTACAGAATCCAAATTTCACAGTTTTCCAAAACAAGTTCTTAAAAATGTGTGATGTGTCTGTGGATTCTCTGCCATCTGTGAGTTAGGGTTTGTCCAAGTGAAACTATTTCTCTGGAACTGGATTCTCACTAAGAACACAATGTTCTAGATCAGACTACATGGAACGCCTACCAAAAATAGCCTGTTACTGACACTTAAAAATTAAGTATAAAATTTCCATTATGGATTGTTACAGAATAAGACAGCAATAGGGATTTTTCTTCCTTCTTTGTTGTTGATGATCACCGTGAAGTACTTGGGTGTATATGAGTCTTTGGGCTTCTTGTAGTTTATTCATACTTGAGACCTGGTTCTTGAATGATCACAGATGTTGGATTGTTTTTCTTCTAAATAAAACCCAAGTGTTCCCGGACTTTCTGTACTCTCTGATCTGTTTCTGATACACTCAACAAACATGTGCCTTTTTGAGATGTATTAGTCTTCTGCTTAAATGTGTCTTGATACTCTTCAGACAAGCTAGCAACATACATTTCCAAGCTGATTCCTGACTCAAGACTTAATCATATTTTGTTTTAGTGGTGTCCTCCTCCTGCTTCAGCACTCTTTGGTTCTGAACTGTAAATGGGACTGAGGCTTATAATGGTCTTTTGTGTTTTAGAGGAAGCTGCCAGTCTCAATATCTTTGCTCTCCAAAGTGTTCCCTTTTGTCACCTGTGTTTCTCCCTCCAGGTTCCATGCATGTTTTAAAAAAAGGGGGCACATAAATACGTAAATAATGTTTGAGGTTAGGCAGCTATAGGGTGGTGCTGTGAAATGAAATGTTAGTGCTGGTGTACAGTAGCTGAATTAAAAGGTGTGTGGTTTTACTTGTCGGCATTTTGGTTGAGTACTATCAGCTGGAGATGTGTGAGTGGGTGGAAGGAACAGTAACGTGGAGTTCATGCTGAATTATGTTTTGCTGGAGGAAAGTTATTCATTAGTCTCATAGCTGGCACATGCCTCTTTATTCCTGCTCTAAAGTAGTATCTGACAGCTTTGATGAAAAGGTTGATATGACATTAAGGGATTGGTTCTGCCTCATCTACTGATGTGCAAAAGCCTTTCTGCCCTTGGCAGAGCTGAGTGAGACACAGGCAGCATGCCAATCTCCACTTTGCTCTAGGAAGGGCATGCATGCAGTAAGTGGCTCAGGGTTTGAGGAGCCTTGGCTCCATCTCTGAAAGTTTCGTGTGGAGTTAATGATGGTGTATCCAAGTTTGGCTCTGGGGTTCGTTGTGTCTCCACCTACGCCACCCTCTTGGTTTTTCGGGATGATCCTAAGGACAGAATACTCTTTCGTCGTTGCTGAATTTAAAATGAATGCAGTAATTACGAAAAAGAATTTCAGAGACCAGTAAATTGTGGCTGTGCAGGACAACCCCTGGCTGTTGCACCCTGGCTGCACATTGCTCATGTATCACTGGCTGAATGCTGCATGTCTGAAAACTGACCAGGGCACAAAGGCAGGCTCCTGGTACAGGTCCTGGATAGGGTTCAAGTTTACTACAGGCTTCCTACTGAATCACTGACAAATAACATTCACATGCCACAATTAAGTCATCTGACTTTTGTTTTCATTTATCTTGCCATCAGTTTGCAAGTCCTGTTTATAAGATGGCGTAATTTGAGATGCTTTTTTTCATACGTGTCAGTTGTAAAAATGACATATTTGTAAGATGCCTATGCTGGGACAAGCAGAGAATGTCTTTCATTGTGATGTACTAATTGATAATGTTTTATTAATAGACTTTTATTTCAACCACGTTTATGTTGGATTGGCAACAAATTTTCCTCCCTTTGGGAGGAAACAGAGAGAGGAAAGGAAAATATACAGCTTCTTTCTCTCTGGAAACAGCAGTTATTATTTATTCCAGGCACATGAATAACCATTAATTTGTATTTTCTTTACAGAGTAAGTAGGATATTTGGATAATGTGCTTTTTAAGTGTCTTGGCAGAATATACACATGAAAGATAGTTATTTCAGTGCTGAACTAGCAACAATCCACCTGGCTTTAAAGTATTAATATAGGTTCTACAACCTATATCTTGTTGTCTTATGGTTGCTTTTGACACTTAAATTTGCCTTTGAAAAAGCATTAGTTTATTCTCATCCAGTTACAGTTTATATTAAGATTGAGAGCAAAATGTACATTGCTTATAAACCAAAAAGGTGATCAAGCCATATAAAAAAACACAGTTGCACTGAGTGAAAATTATGAGATAGTTTTCAAGTGTTCATTGTGCATTTGCAAGTTAAATTTATAAAGTAGGAAAATGTATTATATGGGGGTATTTGGCTAGTGGGTTAACTCAAACTGCTCTTTAAATCAAATCAGTGAGCTGTTCTTGGAAGTAAATACATTTTCAGAAATGAAATCATGATTCTTTCTAATGTTGAAATGTTAGGATAAAGTATTTGTAGTGATTTTTTGGTAAATGCATATGGCTGACACTGGTTGTTTGCTTTGTTGTGTAAAGTCCCTGTAGTAGCTGGAACCTGATTGCCAGGTTTGGAATTCAGACTAATCTTGTGTGTCCTGTGTACTTGGCTGTGCTGCTCTTCAGTCAGCAAATAGCAAAGCTAAAACCTTACTTTGGTCAATATTTACAGACAAACATCAGCTTGTTTTTTGACAAACATCCAGTTTGTTTGCAGTCAGGGTTTTTTCAGTATCATTCTTCACTTCTGCATTTGATATATGCACGGAACTGTCTGTATGCTTTTGGGAACAAGTGGCTTGTAATGGATGTCAAATCATGTTTAATGTGAATATGGGGACATAGAAAAATAATGCTTTGTTTGGGTTTTTTTTTCCTTGTTTAGTGGTTCATTGGTAGAACATCCAGCAAATCTGGTATTCTGTAATTCTGAAAAAGCAAGTAAGAGCCTGGCTATTACTGCTGATCACTTCAGAAAGTCTAGCACAGCCTACATGGAAACAGCATTTTCTCTTACCTTAAAACTTGTAATTTTAAAAATAAAGCATGAGGTTCAGTTTTATGAAATATGTTCAGGAAGTAGCTCTGGGAAGAAGTTAGGCAGAAAAAATGATGTTCCAGAATTCATGACAAATTCTTGGGAGTGTAGGAAACTAAAAGTAACACTAAGGAATATTCTGCAGCAAAGCTTTGTAGTGTTTTATATTTTCCACGTGCCCATGAAAGTTTCCCTTATGCTGTAACATTGGGGTGTGCTATTTAGAACATTTGTGGGAATGAAAAATTCTAGAAAGTAACAACAACAGCAAATACAGTTACCTTTGAGCATCCAAAAGCTTGTGAACTTCTATTATTTTTTTGTTATTTGCAGACATGAAATATATAATATGTGAAATTACCTAAAAGGAAGAATGATCTAAAAAACATTCAGTGAAGTGAAGGGGCTATTTTCTTCAGTCTTTAGAGAAAAAAAAAAATCAGAAAATCTCCTTTGACTTAAAGGAATTTCAGACAGGCATAAAATGAACTGAGTATTTACAGTGCTCAGGCACAGGCTGGGTTTTTGAAAGAGAGTTAAATGTGGGGTTTTTCCCTGCAGTTTTAGGCAGAGAATATTGTATTAGAAATCGTGAGAAAAGGATGAAGTACTAAACCACACCCTATTTTTAGAACATATTTTTGACAAGTACTGATATTTTTTAAGGCGTTTCACATAAAAATTCTTATTCTTAGTAATGAATTGGGGTGTGAAAACACCTGAAAGGCCAATTAATTATCATAACATCAAATAAGGATCATTTGCTTGTTGATCAAGCAGAACTGAAGTCATTAGTGCTATCAATAAAATGCTGTTTAATGAAAACAATAGCATTCTGATTACCCAACAGTGCCCAAGGACACTGTAAATTTACTGATAATTAAGTATTTGGTAATGCAAGTTGCTGTTCTGAATGAAATTTAAAATTAACATACCCTTCTGAGGCACACTTAAAAATCTTTGTAATAAATAATAAAGGCATTTGAAGGACACGAGTCAGTAATTTTCAAGGAATAATCTGAATCAGAGTGGTCCATGTTTTACATCTTTGTCTGGACTGTGTTGCTGCCGCGCTTTCTGCTCGGGATGGGGAGTGAATGTCCCGGTGTGGTGTGGTGGGAACAGCACCAAGAGCTCAGTCTATCACCCCAGTGTGGTCAGTGGCCTGTGGGAATGAAAAATTCTAGAAAGTAACAACAACAACAGCAAATACAGTTACCTTTGAGCACCCAAAAGCTTGTGAACTTCTATTATTTTTTTGGCCTGTGGGCCACCACCCGAGCAGTGGTGCTGTGTGTTTGGTGGGGTGGAGTTTGGCAGTCACCGTTTCCTCAGAGGGAGGATGTACAAAGCCTTTGTGGTCTTCCTTGCCAGCCCTTGGGTGGGTTGGCTCAGTAAAGGTCAGTAGTGATTTCTGCAGGTCATTGTCCCATGCTCTGTTGTAGGCAGGATAACACTTCTCTTTTGGTCTGCCTGCATGCGTTTTCAAATTTTTACATTTAGGATAAATTACGTAACTGCTTGCACCTGTGAACTTAGAGCAGCGCTTTCTCAGTGAAAATGTGTTACAAGAATATTTTTATGAAGCAACTATAAGAGGAGACCAAGAATTTATTAATTCACTTGAACGTTTCTGCTCATTATTTAAGAAATATATTGTCAAATTTCTTCGAATGTGAACCAAAAGTTATAGTCATAAATACTGCCTCTCATGCTTGTGAAATCTGATAGCTGATTTCTTCTGTAATTAACAGAAAATATGCACAAGTGATGTTGGCAATGGCTTTCATGCGAATTCTCTGCATTTCTGGGGAGAGGAAAAAATGAAATAATTGAGAGAAGACATTGGATTTCTGGGAAAGCTAGGCTGCCCCTAATTTGCATTTAGTTCAGATCCATTTTGGTGAATGTTCTGGACAGATTTATTACCAATTAGCTTTATTTCTTTGCATTTATACAGCTATTGACTATGTTTTATGTAATTGATAGGAGTTTAGAATGCTGTCATCTTGTTATGATGTAAACTCAGGAGAGCCACAGTATTGATCTCAGTGAGTTTTTTTTCTTATGTATACCATTGCAAGTATTTTAATAGCAGCTTCAAATAATTTCCACAAATTGGCAGTTGAACTTGTACATGAGCAAAATAGATTTGTGATCAAACACTGAAAATGCTTGAAATTTAAACCAGCTTCTGTTGCTGGGAAATAATTGCTAGATAGATAGTAAGAAGCTGAAGTACATGGTAGAAGATTGTGGAAATATTATTTTAAAAGAAATAGTTTGAAGATGAATGAATAGCTATGAAGCCTCAAATGATGACATAGTGCAGATAAGCTATTGAGCAGTTACTGCTGTTATTATTTCTTTATCATGAAACATTTACATAGGAATTTATAAAAGGAAATTTGCTTGCAAATATTTTTTTGACGATTATAGAAGAGGGAAAGGAAGCAAGGTGAGTTTAGGAAAGAACAAATAGCAGTGATGGTATAAAACTAATAATCAGTGATCCAGAGCAAGGACATACAATGGAAAATGCTTGATTTCATTGTTAATGAGATAAAGTAATAGCAGTTATTGGCTAATTTCCTATCTTAGCATTGTAGAAGAAAAACAAGAAATGCTATGTCTGCTGCTCCTGATGTAAAAACATGCTGTTTTGTCCGGAAAGTAAAATTTTTCAAGCCCTAGTACTGACCAAAAGCAGGTGCTTGAAGGAGTATAAAGTCAGAGTAAGCATGTGTGGAGTTTTCTTCCCCTGAATCCCATCCCATCCTCCAGCCATGTGTGACTCAGGGACTTCTTGAGCCAGGTGTGATGTTTGATTCCTAGAGCTCAGTGAATTTCTTTTCCACAGTTTTGGATAGGCTGTAATAAAACCTATGTAGTTTTTTTGGCATCCACAGATGCCCACTGTAGGGAGTTTGGGGCATCCAGAGATAGTTGTGATTGGTCAGGAAAGCTTGGCAAGAATACCAAGGACCTGGGAAGGTAAGAAAGGTGAGAAGGGGAAGTTGTGGGATCGTGTGACAGTGGCTGAAACACTTTACATTGCCTTTGAGGAATGAACTGGCTTGGGATGACTCCCAAGATGGGACTAGCAATGCAGTGGGAGAAGGAATCCAGGCTTAACTCCTCTGGTTTATATATATATATGTGTGTGTGTATATATATGTGTGTGTATGTATATCTATATCTGTGTGTGTGTATGTATATATGTATGTGTATATATAGATGTCTGTATGTGTACATACGTAGTCATGAGAGTGGCCAGCAAAAGCTGGATGCTGTGCAAGGCAGGGGATGAGGAGTGGTTGGATGAGAGGGCTTTTCTTTCTGTGTAGACAGAAGTCAAATCTCAGTAGATCTTAAGAATGTAGAGGCAGATATGACAAAGCACATCCATAACTGAAATCACAGTAAAGCTGATAGCATGGCTGTGTGGGATATTTTTTTTAACTTGCACTTGCCAACTGGGTAACTCTCAATTTGTTCTCTTTGCTTGTTTACTGAGCAACAAATTTTACCAGGCCCTTTTAACAATTAGTGATAATCCGCTGGATAGGTCTGTATGCAGATGTTTTGCCTGGTTCTGGATTATCGTGCCTGGCTTTCGTGTAGCTTTAGCTGGTCTTGCAGCTTCCACTTTACCTCCTGATGTTTTACTGGATGAAATACAGCAAGTGTTCTGTTTTAAAAAGGGAAAAAATTGTCCTGTACATGAATTTCTAATTGAATGCCAACCAAAACAAGCTAAATGAAACAGACTTGTTAAATGAAGAATTAATGGAGTGAGCATGATCTGTCTCTGAGAAACATAAAAGAAAATCCTTAGAGTTTATTATTTTTTCCTTGTATTTGTTTGCCCAGGTTGGGTGTGTGCTTGCACAGTTTTTGTGAGTTCATTAATGGGTCAGCTGTGGGCAGTTGTACATAACAGAACAGCCATATATGCTGTTTGCTAGGTCTGCTACTCAGTAAAAATTATGGAAAATAACATTGAATGTTACCTTCTGTTTCTTGCACATAACTTATAATTATGCAGTTACTTTTGGCAAATACAAAATGTCAGAGAAGGAGGGAGAGTCACCATTCATTTCAAATTAGAATGATGCACAGTTTGGGGAGCCTTGTTTTTTGGTGATTTGCTTGGTACTTTTGCTGCATGTCAGTAATATCAGCCAAAATAATGCCAATAAAACCAGGTCAAATGAATGCAGAGACAAATAAATGTGGAATTATGTTGTATGATTGCATTATCATGTCTATAGTGGCCAAAGACCAGGTAGGGTCACATTCAAGCACCTTAAATGGTCCTGCTGCTGTTGTCTGCTGTTTTACTGTGACCCTTCATGTAAGCTAAGCACCTCCCTCACTTCTTTTAATAATGTTTACATCAGTCCTGAAACAGCCTTTCAAAGTCAGATTTTCATCCTCTGCAAACTGGCCTTTTGCAGTAGCTGCCCTACTTCCCTGCCCAATTTGCATGTGCACTTTCCCACTTGTAACTATTTATATCTGAGACATTTGCCAAGTGTTGGAGGTTCAGGTTGTGATTTCAGTGTGAGTCTACCCCAGGTCCTTGGATTTACTTCTGGCTCACTCCTTCGTGCACTGCCACACTTTGGATGTGAGAAATACTTTTCTTCTAATGCATCAGTCCATCGTAACCATGGTGGAGATCTGGGAGGTCTTCTGCTTGAGTGAAAGCCCCCACTTCTGCAGGGGAAAAGATTATCACATTTTAGAGGCAGGCCAGGTGCTTAGGTTCAGGTCAGTTTTCACGTTCAGTCTGCAATACAGATACAAGCCTTGTTTCAATTCTAAGAGGGTTTATTGTTTTCCAAGACTAGAGACATCCTTTCACAACAGGAGCCATTAAGGCTTCTTTTTTAACCTTTGCTCCCTGTTTTGAATTTCAGCAACCTCTTTTCAGGGAAATGGTCGTAGTTTGGCAGAACTTGTCAGTAGTTGGATGTATTGGCTTATTAAAGAGAGTACAAGAAATAGTTCACCTCAGTCAGAGGCTTAATAGGTCATTATGAAGAAGTGGAAAAATAGCCAGGGAAAAATGCAGGGGCATAAGGTGCCATGCCATTTGTCAGGAAGATAGGAAGAATGAAGAAGCAGCTACTCTTTCCCTTCTTCCCAGCCTAACTTTAAGTAGCCAAGTGCATCTTCTGTCTGTGCTTCAAGTTTAATTTTTAGTCTGTAACATTCCCTGCGGTAGGTGCAGAGGTGTGACCTGTCTTCTTTTGGTCTGTGCTAAAGGGCATTCTGAGTTGGTTCAGTTGTATATGGGTTGTGTTGGTCATTTAGGCAGTGAATATAAATGTGGTCCACATCCCTTCCTTACTTCATGATGTCTCTGGAAATTTTTGTGCCTTGACCACAGGGTAGATATGGATGAATGGAATTACTAACATGACTGGAATGAATAAGGTGATTAACATGAAAATCAGAAATGAAAATAAGAAGTACTGTTAAAATAGCATTCAAAATCACCTAGTAATGTATGAAATAATTTCTTGGTTTTACAGATCATAAGATTGATGTTTCCACAGTGGGATTTTTGGGTACTGTGGTTTCTGCATGGTACGTCTAACTTTGGATGCTTCAGAGGATCCTGGTTTATAGTGCTGGCTGCTCATCCTGCAGTGATTGGTCTCACATTGTCCCTCAAGCCGAGCACTTGCAGCAAGAATTCCCCTAAAGTCGACCAAAACTCTCATTTGTCACAGTTTACTACCAATTATTTGTCTGCTTCCCACCTCCTTTTGTACATCCAGGTGATGTTGAACTGTGGGGCACACAAAGGGGTGTGGATTGCAGTGAGATCCCAGGGCATCCCACATTGATGGCTAGTGTGAGCACAACAGTCAAGTCTGGAGGTGCCCTAGAGGGTTTCTTTCACCTCTTTGACTTCAAAACTTGCTCTTCAGTCTGCTGGTGGGGTATATGGTAGATACCTCTTATGTGTGTCACTGACTGTGGCATCTCCTCCAGAGTCACAGCAGAGGAGGCAGGGAGTAACTGGATTTGGCCTCTGGAACACCAGTTAGGCCACTCTTAAATACCTGGTCCCAGTCTCTGCTGAACAGACAGTGCCCCTTCAACTGAGCAGCTCTATCTCATCATCTCCCCCCCCTTCGAGTGTGCTTAACATTCACCTGTGATGCAGGCAGAGGATAAAGCTCTGATCTTCATTTTGAAAAAGAGAATGTTTCTTTAGTAACCGCTCACCACATACCCTAATTTATCTTCAGGGTTAGGGGTGGGCTCCCTGCACACACCCCAAAGCACAGGGCATTGTGGTGGAGGGGAACGTTTTTAACTAATTAGGATTTTTGTATTATTCCTGTCTTAGTAGCTCTTTCCAGAACCTAAATGGTTAAAGCAGAAAATGTTAGTAATTTTGCTGCAAATAAATTGATCAGTATGCAAGACGGTTGTCACCGGCTGAATCATGGTCCACAGTTAAGGTAAACAGATCTGTGATGACATTTTCTGAGCAGAATACCAATGCTGCTACATTTCTTCCCAGAGGTTTCTGACTCTTCTTATATGCGGATAAAATTTCTCTCCAAGAAGGTTTTGTTCACAGGGAAGAAATAGCATCTTTGTAAGAGTCTTCCTAAAAGGTGGGATTTCTTCTATTTTGTGATTTATTTGTAATCGTAATTCTGTCGAGAGCGTGGCAAGGAATGTTTTTGCTTTTCTGCATCTCCTCTCTGTACAGTAGATGTTATTGATGTGGAGTCTATTTAAAGTGTCTAGCAACGGAATGCAAGTAAAACAGTATTAACAGAGTTATCAGGAACAATGAAAAACGGGGGGTTTTTAATATTCTTTGAGAGTGAGCTCTGTTTTATAATCTCTGTAGTTAACATGTAAAAGCAGTGACTGAATATACAGCTAGATTTTTAGCATTAGTGTTTCTGTGAAATATTTTTGACTACATGATGGCTTTGTATTTTTGTTGGCATATTCTAAAGTAAGTGCTATGATATAGTTTATTCTTAAATGTCTCTGTGCTAGGCAGAAAATCCCCCTTGCAATTGACTGCAATCAAAACCATTTAGCTGAGATGCATCTAACTCCCGTATGACTTCAGGGTAGTGAAAAATACAGTTTCTAAAGAAGTTTGTAAAATCTACTTTCTTAGAATATGTAAAAGAACATTTTGAAATCACTGTGTGCAATGCTGTTGATGGGATTGGGCACGTTCGTAATTCTGTGTTTAGCCTTAGATCCACATTTACTTGGAGGTGATTGACATTTCAGCCATTCTGTGGGTTAGTGGCTGGAAATCTGTCACATTTGGATTGATAAAAGTAGAATTTCCTCTCGTTTAGTCAGATGTTGATATCTGACTTTAGTCATGTTTGTTACAGTAGACACTGAAGGATAAAGGAGCCCTGTGGAGAGCATGCTCTGTGGTACCTGACATGGAATAGCAAACCTGGAACTGGTCCTCACAGCTAATGTCAGGGATTCAAAGTCCCTGGGAGTTGGCAAAACCATTTCTCCAGTAGGCTTTGAGTTTAAACTTGGCCCTGTCCATGTCTGCTGTATTTAGGCGAGGTGGGTATAGCTGGAGTGGCTGAAAATAGTGTCATTAACAGGACCTTTTGTAAGATAGACTTAGAAAGTCTTGTCATGCACAGCATTTCAAAGCTTCCCAGCAGGACACATGGCTGTGGTTCTGGAGAGGAGCAGAGCAGGGGCCACCATCTCTGGAGCTGTGTGATGCTCCCTGTGAGGATACATGGCCAAAGAGCTGCCCTTCTCTGGGGGATACCTCAGCAAGTCACAAATTGGTGTCAGAGACAAGACAGAGCTGCATTTCAGGCAATGGATCTGGGGTGGGGCTCAAGATTTAAAGTTTGGGCTTGAGGGCTGTGGTTTAATAATTCTCTAGCAAAAAAGAGAAGTCCAGGTTCATCCTGGCATGCTGCACTTTTCAGTAATTCCTGCTCTGATTTGGGTTCTTGTGCACTTTCATGCTGTCCTTGTGCAGCATTTAGCTTGCTCTTTGTGCTTTGCTTTGTGAAATGCACAGCAGCTATTTCTTTTGCAGATCTATGTGACAGCTTGAGATGAACGTGGATTTTTGGGGGAATGCATCCCTGTATTTTATCCCAGTATTTTAATGTGCGTTTGCAGATTATCTTTTATTTCAGAAATATCCGTGAATATTTTGGCGTTGACCTAAATGTGGCACTGAAGTAAAAATGTAATGTCCAAACTTTGAGTGTTCAGCAGTGAAATTAAGTCTGGACAGAAATGGAGGGACTAATTCTGCCTTTACATTGTTCCTGGATTACTGTGGCTCCTCAGGGATCCCCAAGATGAACATAAATATTAGTGGCAGGATCTGGCCTGTTCCCAGGCATGACAGTGATAAGACAAGAGCTGTTAAATGTTGTCCAACTGGAGGAATGTTGACTAAAGATTGCAAGTGTTGTGCTGGGTTTTGTTCTAATAACATTTCTGTGTTCTTTGGCAGATCTCTAGGAACTCTCTAACCTCCAAATGAAATACTGCACACATTTTTTCAGCAAAAAAAATTATTTCTGTTTGACACCAAGAAACATCTTTTAAAGATTTTAAAGAAATTTGTTCAGAATGCTGCCTTGATGGTTACAGATGATTTTAATGAATGTTCAGCTTGACCTTGTTTCACTTCCTGAGAATTAGACCATTATGTTCATGTTTTAATTCTGGGTAGAGTAAGCAACACTTGTTTTATTTCCATTGGCAGAAGGGATGTCCACTCTTTGAACATTGAATCTCAGATGGAGAACACCTTGCTTCCCAACACTCTTGCTGCTGAAACACTTCTGTGAACATCAGTGTTAATGTGTATCTGGACGTGGGTTTAGATAAGCCTGAAAACATGATCTTTATGATTGTTGACCTAGCATGTCTTTTTGTTTTGTTTTTTAAATATATCTGTAAACAGTGATGCTGCAGATCTGGGCATCCATACTAATTTATTCTCCAACAGACTAGCTGGAACTGCTCTAAGTTTATGTAACTATACAGTCTTAATACTGTCTTTTTTTTTTTTTTTTTGGTTTGTGTCTGATGCATGCTCCTTTTTTTTTGTTTTGTTTATGCTAGTAGGTTCCTTGGAATGTTTCTCTACCACAGTATTTCTATCTGACACTCAAGTTTATGAGTGTAATTTTTCTTCTCTCTCATTTTTTATTTCCAGAGCATACATAGACAGGTAACTTCACAGATGTTTAGTCAGAGAAGCAGCTGATTGTTCCATCAGATTTTGCTTTTGGCTCTGCCTTCCCAGGTTGGCCCTTGTTTTTGTGATAACATGTCAATGTTTTTACTTTTCTCACCAGGCATATTTTATAAATATAAAAATCACCAAGATCATAATCTTTTTTATAATCTCATGAATGAGTATAGGTGAAAGTAATTTGGGAAGCAGTTCAGATCCATTCCTTCTTCTGTCCAGATGTTCTTGCAGCCTTCACCTCTTGTGAGTTTTTACAGCCACGATCTATTGTTTACATTTCTGCACAGCCATGCAACTTGGATAGAGCTCCTGACACCCAGCTGGCTGCAGCTGAGCACTGAGATCACTTTGTCATCTCTGTCCCTGAATCCTCCTGTTGTGCTCTGGTGTCACTGGTGGTACACCAAGAAAGTGTGTGAGGAGCTGCCCTGCTGCCCTGGCTGGGTCAGGTTCAGAGTGTCCCATGCTCCATGGTGCTGTTGCCCTCAGAATTCCTTTCTTTGCTGTGTAGTTTGAAAGAGACCAAAGCCTCTTGGTTTCTCCATCTGGAGAACTCTTAATTCTGTTGTGTTGGGAGAGAGAGCCTGGGAAGCTGGCTGCTTTTGTCAGCAGTGTGAGTGCACCTCGAGCCCCTCACGAGAGCTGCAATGGCTCACACCATGGCTGGTGTCTGTGATGTGGGAAGCTCTGAAATGGAAGGGTAAATTGAGTGTCTTACACACTGCTATGTGTGCAGGTCTGTCACCACTTCGCCACACTGCTGCAGAATGGAAAATCTTGTGATTTGAAAGGCCTGAGCCTTTCCTCCCTCTTAGCTGAGCTTTTGTGCAGATGAGTGTCAGTGTGTCCCCAATAGATTTTTTTTTTCTTCTTGTGCTCATATTTTGGAAATGGAAATTTTTGAGGACCTCTTTTTAGAGCAGTCAGCACAATGGGCTTGGTTTCATTCTCCCAGGACTGTGAAGACATATCTGAAGGCTGATTTGTCTAAGAAGTTACTTTCTATATTGCACTGTCTTTGATGTGCAATTCTGTAGAATCAAGATACCTACACAGTAATTCTTTAGCTTATGCCCTGATAGACAGATGATCTATTTGTTGTAAAATGTTTTCTTTCACGTGTTTTTTGACACTGACATAACTGAAACTCTGGTTTGGCCATTCCTTGAATCTTTTTTTTCCCCTCTTATAAAAAATACAGTTGTTTGTCCTTCCTACATGAATCTTGCTAGCTGCCCTTGCCTCCTATATTTTCATACATGTAAGGCTGAATGTAAGGGCAGAAAAACAACTCATTCTGCCTATCCACAACCACTTAAATTGGACAATGATCAAAACTATCTGTCTAGGTCTCCCTGACTTGTCAGTGGTGAGGGCACAGGTTCTACAGAATGAGGTTTGCTCAGCCTGTTTTGCATGCACCTCTAAGCATGGAATGCATGAAGGAGAGCAAGGGGGCTTTGTTTCCTTTTTTTGGTTAGTTGTAAAGTTACCTTAAACAATTAGTTTTGGCTTTTGGACTTTTAAAAGTAGATGAATACAACTCTTGGTGTGTTTTTTTGCATCATCTTTGGTTTAGATTGAGGAAAATGAGGTTACAAGAGTTTCTCATCACAATACAGTATTGTTCTTACTCTTAAAATACTGCTCAGAGATGATCTGAAATTGTATCACAGTTACTGCTTCAAAAAAATCTGATCTCCTTGATTATCTATACTGAAATGTGTTTCTGAGTGACAGGGACACTTTGAAGGTAGATTTATTATGGTTTTTACCATCTGCTTTAATAAAGGAGTGAGCAGAGCATTCCAAAATGACCTTCGGTTCTATCCATGAGAGATGAGTTTGAATGTTGTGAGTGAATTATGGGCATAAGACAGCTGAGAAATTTTCATTCTGGAAATAGTGATTTACCAGTTGTTTGCATGCTGATGCTTTTATTTGTCTGGAGATATGCTAATGTGCATTAATGTTGTGTTTCCACATAGCTGCAGCTTTAGCCACTGTGGAACTTTCTGTGGTGTGGGAATGTAGGCATAGGTCTCATTGTTTGGCCTTGCAGACCTTGTTAAAAAATACTGGATTGCTCTGTTGCTTTTTAGTTGAAAAGGAGTTAATAAAACTAAATGTACTAGAAGAAACTTATGAAATCAGTGAACAGATAAAATGTTATTATTTGAAATGCATAATGTTGCATAATGGATGTGTATAAAGTGTGGCAGAGATGGAAGTGCTCTCCAGACATAATGAAAGAACATGGGTTCCTGTTTCCATAATTGAAGTTATTTCATACTTATCTGTTGGGGAAAAAATAGCAGGATTTTTTTAAACAGATTTGCTTTCCATTAGTAATTATATTTAGCTGTAGCTCCACATACCTTGCCAAGTTTTTTTAAAAAAAAGTTGGAAGGAAGATGCATTTTCTTTCGAGATAATTAAGTGTTTTGACTGTAGATTTTGTCTCCGGAGTGAATAAAGTATATGTGCATTAGAAAAAAGTTTTAATTGCTCATATAGTTTATGAGAGCTATACAGAGGAAAAACATTCTTAATCCCATGCTTAATGGTGGGATAGAAGAAAAAGGTATAAATATGTGATATTCCACTTTTCTTTTTTGAAGTTTAATGAACTGTTGTTAATAGACTTTAGAAGTACTTGCCACTAGTGGTCTGAAAACCATTGCATAAGGTGAGCTTTTGCTGTTGCTCACATCAAAGTTTTGAGGTTTGAGGAGCTCATTAACCTGTTGCTATACCTGGAGCCCTGGCGGAAGGATGAATATCAGCCAGGATTTTGGGCTCAGTTCTGCCCTGAAAGACACCACACAGAAATGCAGGAAGCCTTTGTGCTCTTCTAAGTTCAGTCTGGCCCTCTGAATGCCTCCAGAATATAAATAATGAAAACCAGTATCATCTGATAATTCATCTCTTCTCTCAACTCTTGGCCTCTCTGGCAAACTGTGTTTTTTAACTTTTATTTTTCTTGGTACCCTGGTACCATGATCCGCAGCTTCATTTGCCCTGGGAATTCAGTTCTGCATTTCTGTACAAGGCACTTTAACTGTTGTAAAAGGTTGTTGGCCTTCATCTGACAGCCTCTTTGAGACTTAAAATGAGAACCATTAGGTCAGTGGAATGACAGACATACCTGCAATTCTGTCTGTCTCCCAGGCGCTGTAATGTCTGTTGGCCTAGCTGGGCTTTTTCTAAAGGACCTGTGAATCTGCTGGGTTTTAGTAGGAGAGCTTTACTTTTTCTTAGAAATCAAAAGGAAAGCTTTGTTTGTTTTGGAAAGGGCCTGTCTCTAATGTTATCAGCAGAGGTTTCTCATTGAAGGTAATGGATTAAGCGATTTCCCCCACCTCTTCCCCTACCTCTGCCTTACAGAAATGGCATCAGATATTCCTGGCTCCGTGGCCTTGCCAGTGGCTCCGATGGCAAGTGGACAAGTGAGGATGGCAGGATCCATGCCTTCCAGAGGAGGAAAGCGTCGCTCTGGGTAAGCCATCTCCTTTTCTTCCAGGTCTGAAACTGGAAATTACTGTATTGTAAAACTCCAAATGCACCTGTGTATATGTGTGTGTTTATTATGTAATGTTGTATTTATGTAAACTGCATTATGACGTTAGTCACTGATGTTTTGTTTTTCTCTTCAATGCATCTGTTCTTCCTGCAAGATCAAACTTACTGATAAGTGTATGACTTGTTGTTTTGCTGGTTTCAAAAGATTTACAGGTTTGGCAAAGCATCCAGAAAGGAGTTTGGATCCTGTGGCTGTTGTAGATATAATGAATGTGTATTGCCTACATCTGTTTAATCTCACAGTAATTTATCAAGCGAATAAAGGTAGCAAGACTGCACATGCAGACTTACTCAACCTCATCTGAAGGTTACACTTGGAATCTCTTAAAGAGAGGCCTGTTCAAGATGTTTTCTTTGTAGTTCCAGGTAGAGAAGTAGCATGAGCTCTCACTCTTCAGAGATTGTGGACACGATATTCTAGGTCTCACTGGAAGCGCAGTGGAGTCTTCTTCTGGGAGAAAGGCCTGAATCAAATTCAGCCCAAACACAAGCTTGAGGGCTCTGCTAAAGAAGAAAATTTGTTTTATCTAGCATCAGAGGCTGATGTGGTGTAGAGGTAGTTGCCCACACCAGATTGCTCTGTGGCAATTTATAATAATTCTCTGTGTTAGGAGAAAAGAGTAGCAAGAGCTTGAGAAGAACAGCAAACTAGTCTCTAGTGTTGACAACTCCCTCCTGTTTTTATCAAAGGTTGATCACAAATCATAATGGTCTTTGGATGATGCTTTCTCAGAGATAACTGATCTGAGAGTCTCTTCAGAAGAAATTGATTAGACTTCTGTTTAGTCCTAAATAAGGGAATGGTGGGGCTTAACAGGATTGACAGTGTGAGTAAAATCTTCACTGACCTAAGGAAGACATTCCTTGCAAGAGCTACTCTAGGGATTGTTCACCAAGGTGTGTTGCCAGTTTTGTGTGGCTGCTCCAGTAACAGTGCTGGAGTCTCAATCTTGGAGTGAATTAACATGGGAGAAGGTTGACCTTGTCTCGAATTTGGAGTGAGTTAGTGTGATATGAGCACTCTGGATGGTTGTTCTGAGGGATGTTCCTTTGAACAGAACAGTTTGAATATCTCCCCCCACTGAGTGCCCTTCTTATGCTGAGCTAACTATGAAATTGGTTTGAGAAACTCCTAAATTCTGTCTTTGACAGGCATCACATTTTTATTTTCAAGCTGCTCAATGAGAAAACCTTTTCAAACTTGCACTCAAAAGAAAAGACAAAGCATTAACATCTTTTCATTGCTACCTAACATAGATAAGGTTTTGTACTTGAGTTGCAGGATATTTGATCTCTTTTTTGATCATAAACCATGTCAGCTCTGAATATCAGTTTGCAATTTACTGTTGCCAAGGTTTGATGCTGCTGACTGTGAAATATTCTGATATTAAATACTGACTTGATATTAATTGAAATGCTTTAAGTGTTGCATTTTAAGTATTGTCATCCGTTTGTGAGAAGGTGAAGTGAGGGGAGGGTGGGAGGAACATAAAATCAAATTATTTTAAATGTCTTTAACATGTTAATTCAGTGAATAAATTAGTATAGATTCACTTTTACATGTGGATCATGGTATTTCATCTGTGCCCCACAGCTCTGAACTAACAGCCTTTCTCCAAGCCAGAGCTGAGAGTGCTTTTTTTCCTTTTTTTTTCTTTTTTTTTTTTTTAAATGTTCACTGTGTATTCAGACCTTGAGGGAAAGAATGCCTGCTGTGTCTAATTCCTCTGAGCTTCTCTTTGAACAAAGTTGCAACTAACACTTGGTCCTTTCACTGCTGTTCTGGTGATACATCTTAGTACACCTCAATCCTTGGGCATTTTAGAAGTGAGTGTTTTGTGTCAAACATAAAGGAGTGGAGCTAGCATACACAGCCAGCTTTCCCAGTTTTGGTTATCTCTGAAAATTGTTTCTTTTTTCATAATTGCTGAGGCAAGCTGGCAGAATAATTGCTGTGTGGACTTGAATATAGATCAGTTTACAGTCATTGGCTGTCCAGAAAGTGTTTCTGCCGTGTCGGCATTTAGCTTCACTGACAGCTTGGAAAAATATTTTTCCTTTCTATAAATTATACCAACTACTTCATAGAAAAAAGTGACAGCACTGAGATAATGCACTGCAGTGGTCAATGACTACTTTAGATTAATCCACCCTCAGTTCTTTATTTAATGTGGTTTTAATTTAGGCTTTGCTGTATTAGAGGATAAGAGGCTCTTTCACCTTCCTGGACTATCTGTACTTGGACAGGGAGGGTTGAGGTTTTTTTGATGGGCTGGTTTCAGTTGCATTGGTTTTGTTTCAGTTCATGGAGTAGTCTTGCCTTTTCTCTATACCAGAGCTATCAAAATCTAGGGAAAAGAGGCTTCATCCCACCATTCTACCCCCCAATACTGTGCTGAATAAAAGGCTGTAATACAGATCCCCATCTGCTTCTCAGCTGCATTTACTCCTGACCATTCCTGCCTTCCCTCCTTCTACACTGTGTAATTGTGGCAAGCATGTTTTGACATTTTTGACATAGGGAATTTTACATAGTAGTTTTGTTGCAGTGTTGCAATCCTCTCACATATCAGTTTTTTTAACCTGAGCAGGTCCACCTTGTTGGAGGCGTTTTGGTTTTGGTTTGTTGGGTTTTTTAATGAAAATGTTTCTAATTGAGAATAATTAAATTTTAAAAAGTATTTTTATTGCTGTATTTATGGTAGCCCCACGTCTTCTGAGGAAAATACATTTTAATAAGTACCTCATGCATCAGGCCTTTTCACGATTGATGTGAACAGTATGAAAGAGGAAAACAAGATTTATGCTGTCTCTTCAAAACAAAAGAGCATAGTGCAGCTCTTTTTAAAAGCCTCTTTTTAATGGGAATTTTAAATGAAGATAAAAGATAGTCTTTCTGAATCTTCTGAAATTATGTCATTTGTCTTCTGGGAGGCTGCTTCTACTGTTTTGCTAATGTGCAGTATATTCCATCTAAACAGAAGATCTTATCTGTCAGGGTGTGAGGAGGTTGATGGAATATTATTTTTACATGCTCTGCTGTGTTCTACTAAAGGTTACAACTGATTCACTGTCTTTGCCTCTCCCTCGCTGTAAAGCAGACACGGTGGATCAGGCGGGACACTGGAATCAATGACTATACCTGAGAGGTTTTTTTTTTTAATGTTTCAAAGGGTTTTTTCGTTTTGCAGAGTGAAATTAGGAAATGTGTTATTAACAAAGATGGCACAGAGATACATTGGCTTTTGCATTTTTTACAGGTATTGATATTTTTAATGAAATTTCTGTTCAATTTCCACATGAATAACAGAGTTTGAGTAGTTTAACAAAGCAAAGGCATTGTTTAAGGACTTAGTCTGGTGCAGACTGATGTTATACCCTATGCATTCAGATTCTGCTGTGATGAGCCCACTGTAAATGTGGGAGGTGTTACCTGTGGATATTAACCCATCAAGAATCTCCTAAAGTAAGAAGCTGATATCCAACCATCTAAGTAAATAGGTGTGTTAGTCCCCCTTGCTGCTTCTGAAGTGGTGATCAGTGCAGGCAGCAGGATCAAGCCTTAAACTGTTATCATCATCTCTAATTGTCTGTATTGTATTTCAGTAATAATAAACTAGATTAAATGCAGAACAGCTAATATTTGATTTTGGGGAAAACCCATCCCTTAGCGCTCAGCTGGAGCATTTGACTGGAAGCTAAATAAATCATAGAATTGTATCTACCAAGGCATGTGATCTCAGTGTACTGGAGAGGAAGGGAAAGAGTTAAAAAATTAATCTCTCCCAGATTAAAGCAGTGTCTCATAAAATCCCTGAAGAAAAGACTTTCTTTCACAGGTGTGTAATTTTTTCCGCAGCCCTTTCCCCCCAGTTTGAAACTGGGTGTTTCTCTCAGATGTGTTTCAGTGAAACCAAGTAAGAGTGTGCCTGATGTGATGCTTTTGTCAGTGGCTTCAGGTGGAGCCATCCCAGTGCTGCCCTTGACTTGTAAAGAAGCAGCTCTCTTGTAACATTGACTGTCACATTTTCAGGGCAGGTAGAAACATTCCAATTCAAAAAACTGGGAAGGTTTTTCTGGAATGTTACCTACAGACACGTGTGGAGAGGAAGCAGGTAGGTGAGAGGAGACCCTGGGCTATACCACGGTGTGTAAATGTTAAATTTCTGGGAGTGCTGAAGGTCGAGGGGGATTCAGGCTGCTGCTGCTCTGATTTGGGGCCAGCAGCATTTGGGGTGCAGCAGCAGCAGGTCCTGCCTCAGCTGCAGCCCTGGGCAGAGGGGAGGGCACTGGCCACTGGGGGTCGGTGCTGTTCTGCCGGAGGCAGCTGAGGAATCACAGACCTTGGAACTGGATTTGGTGGTAATTAGGTGAGCAAAGATGTAATTTGCAGTGAAAACAGCGATTGCATCGAAGTTAAGCAAGTTAAATACACAGCTTTTCGTAAAGCTCTTTGGGGAAAATGGTTTTCTCTTTGCTTCCTCCAGAAATGAATAATCACTGTTACCATCTGGAAAATATTATTGTAACTTTTCCAATGCCATGTCCAATTCCTGTGCTCACTTGCTGCCCTCATTTCAATTGATAGAGGTTGCTGTGGCTCAGACACATCTTTTATGGGGCAGTCTGTCTTAGTTGTCAGAATTTAAGAAGGAAGGCAGTGCCTGACTGGCACTTCTACTTCTCTATGCTGATGTAGTTTTAGAGACTGTTTTAGCATCGTGGTTCCCACACTCTGGACATACAAATCTCCATTTGTCATTGGTAGGGATCCTTTTAGTACTGAAATAAATATCATTGTCACTTTTTGCCTTTAATAGGACTTATACATGTTAATATGAACAGCGTTAGAGACATGGAATCTGTAGCTGTATGAAGTTTTACTGCACTGAAAGGTTAGAAAGCTTAGAATGTTAAAGACATCTGAGAAAATGTTTGCAAAACAAAACTATAATTTCCTATTTACACAAATTAAAAGTGATTGATCAAGGTGTGTATATCATATTAATGTATTTTGTATTGAAGTAAATGCACTAATAAAATAATTGTGTATGATAGTTTTATATCAGCTTGATTGTCTAATGTTTAATGGCAGAGTTGCATCTTTATAATTGAGCATATAAATATTTATCCAGAGGCATAAAAATGTCTAAAATGCTTTGTAAATTATATTATTGTATAACTTTGTAGTGATAATATCTATGACACAATCACACTGCTAATACAGGAATCTAATTTAGATTTCTAAATTAGGAAGATAATCCTCCTAGTCTGTCTGTGTAAGAAGTGAAGAAAGAGGTTCCTGGTTTTTGTGGCTCCCTGGAGGAGCCAAACTGGCAGGCTGGGATTTGGCCCAAGGAAGAACTCGGCTCTTCCACAGCCCTAAGAAGGTCTGGGACATAAATCAGCTGTGAGGTGAGCTGCTTCTAGGTTAGAGTAGGATGAGCAAGACTGGAATCCTCAGTTGTTAACACCTCTAGGCAAAACACAAAGCTGACAACGTTGAGAACAGCTCGGCTTGAATGTTCATGCCACCATTGCCAACACCTTGATCACTGATTTGGAAATCTTGCTTTTACAGAATGGACTTTGATGATGAAGATGGGGAGGGGCCCAGCAAATTTTCAAGGTGAGCATTTATGAAAGAGCATTGGCCAAATCACTGACTTCTTTCAGTGGGGAAAGACAGCTGTCTTATTACTGATGTTTTAAAATCAATATAAATATGGGTGCAGAACTTGCCAACAACTCGAGCCAAACACTTGTTACCCTTTTTATTGGCTTCCTCTGAAAATCAGGGCTTCTGACAGAAATCTGCCTAATGTAGTTATTGGCTTATAAAGCTGACAGCATGTGTGTCACGATTTCACTCTGCTGCTGTATCAAATGAGAAAACTTAGTGATTGTTAGCTTATTATTTCAACTGCTGTAGATGAGCTACAGTTATTTGACATTGCTGAAGTTGTCTTTCAGCCACTGAAAATGAAATCTCATTTAGAATTTATTTCAGATGTTGAATACAATGTGACAGATTGTGAATACAATCTGACAGATCCTAGAGGTGGATTGTTTTTTTGAAGTTAATGAGCTTTATATTATGTACCATTAGGTGTAACTGAATAGTAAAAATTGACAAAAAAAGGTTAATTAACATGGAATAGTCAAAGGTAAAAATACACAGTAAAGCCTCATTGCCATTTTTTCCCTTTTCCTTTTTTTTTTTTTTTTCTGGTCACACTGTTTGCATTTTTTCGTTAGAAACCAAGCAGCTGCAGTGAGAGGTGTAGATACTTTGAGGCCTGTGGGTAACTGCTGATTATCCAAATTGTAATTGCAGCTCTGTAGCAGCAGCCATGTTGAAACACAGCTGTCACTGCAGGGTTTAACAGGGTTATTCCAGTCAGTCCAAAGAGAAATGTGCTGAAGATACAGTGTGACACCATATCATAATCTACTGTACAAGACCATGAGCACTCCTGTTTGGTTGATGTCATTTACAGAACCAGTCCCTCGTGTTAAAAGTGATTTGAGGGCTTAGTCCTAATACTTGCTAGAAGACACGTGTTAAGGGAAGAAGATTTGTGAGGAATGGGACCTGGTTTGTGCCTGCACAAGCATCAGGGTTTCTGGGCACTCTGATACTCATGTGTTGGTGCTTCCTCGTTCTGATTTTGGCCTTTCAAAGTTTAGTGGTGGATTGAGCCAATAATTCCATTGCTTTTAATGGAGAGGTATACTGTGCTGTGCTTAGACTCAGTTGATTTTAGGTATAAGATCAAAATCTGATATTTAAGTCTTAAATGCTGTCTAGACCCCAGTTTGTTCTGCCTTTAAAGAGTACAGAAAAACCAGGCAGAGACACCCAGGGCTACGTTCAGACATCCTCTTCTAGCTGTTCCCTTCTCCAGATTGCTCACACGACTTATTCCTAGCTTGTTTCGGTCAAAATTATTTAGTTATCAAGGAGCTGCTGTTTATATGTTGAAGCTAACCCAGCTGGCTTTGACTGAAGTGCCTGAAGGAGCATGTGTGCAGAGGTCAGCTGGGGGACTGGGAGGGAAAAACCAGTGGTTGGAGGCAATAACATCTTCAGCCCAGTCAAGCAGAGAAGGATGAGTAGACAAGCCCCAGGCTGGTGGGAGCACAGTAGTGGTGCTAGCTCAGTGCTCCATGGGAGGTAACACACTCTGCTTCTCAGGGCTTCCAGCTCAGCTCAGGTATCCCTGCATGACACCTCATCCTCACACGGAGCCTGTGCATGTGCTTCCCCTGTAATGTGCCCATTCCTCATTGAATTGGTCTTTTTGCTGAAAATTACTTGGACTCAGTCTGTTCTCCGGGCAGAGTCAAGGGGAATAAAGTGGCGTTGTCACTTGAATGTTTTGAGATGCTGGTGTTGAACACAACATAAAGAAATACAGCTCAAGACTTGCTTAAGTTTAGTCTTCACTGTTTGAATTAGGAACTTGCAGAGGTGGATTACTTAAAATTAGTTTTAATTCATTTCAGACAGAAAAAAAAGAAAAAGTTCATTATTGATTTGTTAGAAGAGGAGAAACATGCTTATTTAGGCTGTATTACTTTTTTAGTTAATACATGGGACCTTCATAAGCTGACTGTTGTAATAAATTACATCATTTTGGAAAGGTGTAATTCTAATACAAAATCTCATTTAACTGTTCTTGAGCTGTTACAATCTTCACTTCTAGAAAAACCATTACCTTATTTTTGTGTTTTCCAAAACATACATTTTGTGTTTTGGAACTAGCAGTTTGGTTTCAAACAAATGAGTCTTTCCATAACTATGCAAGCAAAATTCAATTTCAAATGATCAGTGCATTTTTTAGGAAAGAGAAAGAGGAGCAACGTGTAACTTTTTACTGAAATGTCACATCACTGCCTGTCTTTGGGACAATGCTTCAGAAGCAGTGAAGCTTTAGTCCCACAGGACAAAGGTCCCATTGGTCTGGATTTCCTCCATAAAGATGCTGCTCAAACACCACAAATGCCTGGCTGGGCATCCAACTTCTGTTGATTTGAGTAGGAATGAGGTAGCTGTTTACTTCTAGGGAATTAAGCCAGTTTAAATTTCACTTCTATTTACCCAGCAGTTTCACCTGCCTTTTGCCAGCCTCCATGACAGTCAGTACAGTGTCTGTCCCTACAGGACTTTTTCCTGAAGGCTCCCTTACATAAGGCATTGCCCTTCAGCCGTGTCTCTGCCCTCCCGTGTTATCTGTAGACCATCAGTGCCCTCTGCTGAATGGAGGGAGCTGTGGTTGCAAGCTGGAACAGATACATCCCGTTCACTTCCAGCACAGCAATGAATATTTCATGGCCTGTTGTGGATAAAAGCTCACTGGTGTTTTCTGTACTGGTGCTGCTTGTTAAGTTTCCCAAGAAATCAGTGTATGTCAAAGTGTTTGCTTAAATCCACTGAAATGTGTCTTCTATTTTTTTAAATACACAAATGAAGTCTCTGAATCAGCATGGCTTGGAAGTATCATCAGACTCTGTGTTTTCTTTGCTGTAGCATTCTCATTCCCTTGTTTTTCTTGCTGTTATTTGTAATGGTTTGCAGTTGTGAATTTTTTTGCTTTCTGCTGTGTGTTGGCTCTCATGCAATGCGTAACCCCTCTTGATTGATGTACTATCTTTTGTTTCTAGGTATGATGGTGATCAAATCACTGGTGATAAGGAAAAGTTTGCAAGGTAGGCGTGTCCTGTAGAGCTCTTCTGCTGAGAGAAAAGAGGGGGATGTTCGTGTCCAAAAAATCTCAGTACGTGTGCCTGAGCTTAGAGAGATGGTTATTTTGTTTTAGGTGGGATGAGGATGAAAGTGCTGCTGACACAGAAGGGAAAGGTAGGAAAAAGGGAATTCAAATATGGTTTGCCCCCATTTTTCTTTTATATGATGCTATTCGTATTGATCTTTTGGCTGTTCCAAAACTGCTTGAAGTCAGAAATACAAACCCTTAGTGGTTTTGAATCATCTCCCCCCCCATCCCAAAATTTAATGTCCCTTTGTAATTTCCATATCAAAAACAAAGTTAGAAATGACAGAATTAGGACATCATTCTGTACAAGTTTGTGAATGCCAGGGCTCCTAGGACACATGCTTTGGAAGGGGAGTACAGTCCCTCTTTTTCTTTTAAGGATTTAAATTTGAACTAGTTTCAGGAAACTTTTGGGATATTGTCTGCTTAAACATTTCCACAGCCAGTAGATAAACATGCTATTACTCTCTAGCTTTTAAGATCTTAAGTGAAATGGACTGTTGGGATACTCCTTTTCTCTCAGGAGGTTTTACAGGCTCTTTGTTTAGTCTCTATAGTGGCTGTTTTCAATGTCCAGAAGTACTAAAATACTTGAGTGGTAGGCAATGTATTATGTACTTATAAGTGTGAAATGTATGTTGAATATGTCTGTTCTTTGTCTCTCTCTCTTTTTTTCTTAACCACCGCTTCTGTGAAAGTGCTGAACTTAGAGCAAGCTTCCATCATGTAAAAGTGCTTTTATCTTCCCTGTGTCCATATTTATCTGCATGTACCAGCTGGCATGTACACACTGTGCTCTGTGTACATGTGCACTGTCACACCAGCTGTTCTGCTTGGTGTGTGTATGATCCAACTCCCCCTGTTCCCTCCCACATCTGTGCACACCCACACGAGGGCTGGTCCTCAACCAGGTGAAATGAAAGGTTCACTATTACAGTGTCCTAGACAGTGACCTCAGGCAAGGCTTGGCTGTAATTTACTGAGCAGCCACGGGCTGTCCTAGCTGGATTTTGTGCGTATCACACAGTAAGCATAGGAATAATAACTCTGCATGTAGCCCTAGCAAGTGATGTTTGTGCAGACAGTGCCTCATGTAACACCTGTATGTGCAGGGGCATGATACCCAAAGCAGGGCAAGCCCTTGCATTCCTCTATTTCAGGAAGCAACATACAGTTCTTTCCTGCATTTTAAAAACAGGCTTAATTCCTAAAAATATCCAAAAAGTGTGCCAAGCCTAGCTTCTGCTTTCATGATCAGTCTTCATAGCAGTCAGCTCCAAAGAATGTTGCAGTTTCTTTTAATGTTGTGTTATCACATCAGTCAATGCTGGTGGACTCTCCAAGTGATCACCTCTCACATCTTGTTGGATCAGCCAGCGATCCCACAAGACAATGCCATGCACAGCTCATTGAAATCAGTGGAAGATGCTGCTTTGACAACTGAAGCATCATCTACCTCTCGTGTACTTGTATTTAGCTGCCACCTGACAGGTACAGTATGAGAAGAATCAGTGCTGGGCACTGAAGCATTCTAGATCCATTTGGACCATCCAAGATGTGTATAATGGTGTGAGTGATTCCTTAATGCTCATCAAGCCATGGTGATTTCCAGAATGGGAAAACTGAACTCTGAGATGCTTATTTCTGAAAGACTCTGGTGGGTGTCCATTTTGGGATTTCTCAAATTTGACTCACCACCTCAGCCTTATGATTCCTCTAAAGGATGAGAACATTGCGGCCTAGCCCAACTTGGGGCAGCATCAAGTACTGTCATTGTTGCTTCCCTGCTGTGCTAAATTGTCCCTGAACATAAATTCCAGTCTATGTCTGACAAGCCAGATGTTTACTTGCTGTCTTTCGTACTCATTTTATTTATTTATTGGGATTTCTTTTTTGGTGTGTGCTGTTATTCCAGATATAGTCCCAGTGCTGCAGTCTGATCCTGCAGGCGTGTAGTGACTCCCTGCAGGGATGTGGGATGTTCCAAACAGCATTGTTGAGGATCTGTGTTGTCACTGAGTGTTTTTTTTTTAGTAAGCCTAACATTTCCTGCTGATCTGATCCAGTTGTTAGTGAGAGGTTTCCTCTAAAGGACACCTTTCATAAGCAGCTGAGAGATGCATCACAGCAAATTTGGGAGCTTGACTGGAGTTGGCAGATGTTAGCTCCTCACATATTTCTACTTCATTTTTGTGCTTAAACCAAAGGAGATTAAACTGGTTAAGAGATTAAGGCCACAAGCCAATAAGTAGAAATACAGGTTCTTTTCACAGCTATGGGCAAATCATATTTATCTGTCTGTGGCCTGGATTTTCTGTCTGTAAACTGAGGGATAACAGTGGTTGGCTTTGTAAAACACTTTGCTCTCCTGGGGTGCAAACAGCAAAACAAGTGTGAAGCATTTTGATTCATTGCCTCCAATTCAGATTCTTGCACCGCTCACGTCTCTTTTTTGTTGCTTTGGTGTTTCTTTAAATGCCCAGGGAGAATCACAGTGAGATTGAGAGGCGCAGGAGAAATAAGATGACCCAGTACATCACGGAGCTGTCGGACATGGTGCCCACGTGCAGCGCCCTGGCTCGGAAGCCTGACAAGCTGACCATTCTGCGCATGGCTGTTTCCCACATGAAATCCATGAGGGGCACTGGGAACAAATCTACTGATGGAGCTTACAAGCCTTCCTTTCTTACAGAACAGGTAGAATTTACAAAAATGTTGGTTTTCCCTGGTTTTTTTTGGTCTTAAAAGGTGTGAGGAAGTGCTGAGAGAAATAGAGCCTCAGCTTGGTCCTTCACTGTAGTGCAGCAGCTTGTACCAGTTACATATCCAAGGTGTGACTATGGACAGTTTTTTGTGACTGGACTTGATCTTAACACTATGACAGACCTTTCTTTTTGGAGAAGCAAATTGGCATTCTTACGATTGAGGTTTGTCTGCCTGAAAAACAAGTCACTCACTACCTCATGGAAAGGAATTTTCACCTCCAGATCTGGGTTCTTCCCATCCTAACAAAGATTCTCTAAAATAAGTGAAAATGAGTCTGGAAAGATCTGCCTCTCTGTCTAGGGATTAGAGGAAGGTTAAAAACATCGTTTAGTCTTAATGCTGGAGTTCCCAGCAGCTGAACTGGGCAGAGATGAATCCCATCTGTACTGGCTGAGGTACTTCCTTGGTTACATATTTGATGGAAGAAGGAAGATGCACCCAGTGCTTGAAAGAAAACTGTGTTTACTGAGCACATTGAAAATTCCTACCACCTCCATTGTTTTCAAATTCCTATGGGTGTAATGTTCATTTTTGTGGTCTGAAGTGATTGAAGCACTCACACATGGAAGTTATGGCTGGAGGCAATGCTTCTTTCTCTTAGGTAAACAGCAGCTGCTGCTGACCCCTCAGTGCTCACGACTGCTTATTCCAGCTCTCCTGGAGTGTGTTTCTGGAGGGACTGTGCCATCCTGCTGGTGGCACACCGTAGTCACTTCTCATGGCAATTTTTTTTTTTTTTTAATCTTGCAGAATTACAGAGTTTGTTTTCAACTTTTTTAATAAAGTGCAAAACTGGTTATATTATCCTCAGTATAGCGTGGCCAGCTGTGCTATGAGGTTTTTTGTTTAGTCAGTAGTTCAGGATCAATATGCTTTCTCTATAACAAAGCAGCAGAAGTTGACAATCTGTTGAATGTTTCTTGAGATGAGTTATCCATTTCTTAGCAGTTGGCCTGATTTTTATCCTCACCTCATCAGCTAATATCTACCATTTGCACACTAACCCTGCCAAGCTGTCTCACCTGGAATGGGACTCAGGTTGTCCAGAGCTCTGTGTTTGAGTTCCAGGTGCAGTATCTTAGCAAGCTCTGGTGGTCCCTGGAGCCACCAAAGGCTGTTAAAGCTTCTTTTCTAGGAATTGGAGTGGTAGTTGTCATCTTTTGCCATGAGAGGTTTTCAGGCTCTGTTAAGGAGAGGGAGTGTTCCTGAGTGATGCTGAGGCTTCATGCTCATAGGCTGGAAAAAGAAAGCAAAAAGCAGTAGAACTTTGTTGTGTAGTGGCTACTAATGGAGGAAGAGGCTGGGGATTCTTTCCTCATTCCCATTACACTTTCTGCCTTTTATCCAGTGACTGTTTAATTCACAAACAGATCTCATCCTGAGCAGGGCCAGGGGGAACCAAACTAGAAAGTCTTATTGGTTTGTTTCCAGTTAAATTATTCAGAACATTTAATTAAGGGATGAGTTTGCCATGAGTTAGAGCTGTTCATTTCCTCTGTTTGTACTCTGAAATATATTTTTATTTTTTAATGTTAGATGCCTATCACAGAATATGCAGTGAGTATTAGTTGTTTATTTTCCTAAAGTGCATGGAGATCACCAGTTGAAAGGCAATAACAGGAAATAAAATGTTGTTTGTTATTGAGATGGGGAATTTATGCTTTGCTTCAAGTTTGGTTGTATTGTTACATCAGTGAAAATTTCTGTCTAGGTTTTGGTCAGCTACTAAGATCACAAGAAAACAATATTCTCTGACAGTGACAGACATTCTATTTAATTCCCTTTCCTTGCTGGCATTCTAATCAAATCCTTTCTTTGGAAGGAACTGAAACACCTTATCCTGGAGGCTGCAGATGGGTTCCTGTTTGTCGTTGCGGCTGAGACGGGAAGAGTGATCTACGTATCCGACTCTGTGACTCCTGTGCTGAACCAGCCCCAGTCTGAATGGTTTGGCAGCACTTTGTATGAGCAGGTTCATCCAGACGATGTGGAGAAGCTGCGAGAGCAACTGTGTACATCTGAAAACTCTATGACAGGTCAGATATGTCTGATATATGGTTCTGTGTGTTCAGGATCCCTGGAGAGCTTTTCCTGACATTCAGAATGCATGGTGTAAAAATCTGGTTAAAGTGAAACTCAGCAAGGTTAAACTGTGTTTTCTTGCAGGCAATACAGTAATGTAAATCTTCTTTTGAGTGACTATATTTTGCCTCCTATTCATCTGACTTCAGTCAAACCACCTTCATGTTTGACTTCAGTCAAACCACCTTCATGGAGTTCTGCATTCCGACTCGGGTTTGGAATCTGGACTGTTCTCGGGCTTGGTCTGGAAATCTAGATTGTTTTCATTTCATCCTCAATGAACTTGTGACTTCTTTACAAGTATTTGTTTCTTTAGGGCAGTGTTTAATTTGAAGTCAAAAATCATACTTTAGACTTTTCTGTTTTCATACAAGTTCCTTGTGGTTTGCTAATTGGAATCTTGAAGGGAAAAAATCCAGTGTTTGGCAACTGAAAATATACTGGATTTCAATTATGAGGCTCCTGTGCAGTAGTGTAAGTTACCTGTAAGTTGATTCCCTGTCATCTTGAAACTAAACCATATTCATATCTCCTCTACAACTCTGACTTTTACAGTTATTCATGCTCAAAGCTGCCAATAGGAAACT
This sequence comes from Illadopsis cleaveri, assembly GCA_013399915.1. NCBI lineage: Eukaryota > Metazoa > Chordata > Aves > Passeriformes > Timaliidae > Illadopsis > Illadopsis cleaveri. The sequence continues at coordinate 507,128 of VXBB01005684.1, read as the reverse complement.
GCCTTGTCTTTAATAGGATATGTGTATATTAGAGCTGTGAGAATTAGCTAAATCCTGTTGTAACTCAAACTTGGAAAGGAGGAAACTTAACTTCTCTTTTTATTCTTAACGTATTATGTTTACAGCTGAAGGAGAAAATGTAGAGGATAATATTAAAAAAAAAACCCTGATCCTTGCAAAAATCACAGTTTCTCTTTGCTTTAGTAGTTAAGATTTCTGACCTGGTTTGCTGGAAGTTTTGTTGTGTTTCATAACTCAAAGGACAGTGATCCAGTTTCGAGTGAACCTGCACACTGTTTACAGCTTCCATGTCAAAACAGTGCCAAATTCATGATTTCCTGTGGTTTGAATGTGATGTGGTTTTGGCAGAGCTTTCATGTATTCAAATTGGAAGCTCAAAGCAAAATTCTGTGGTGAAAATCCAGATGGATAGACACCAAGTGAACAGTTAGGGGAACCTGTGCAGGGCAAAACAGCTGAGTTTCATACCACGAGACTTGCAAAAGAGCACAACCTCTGTTTTTATTATGTAGCCTGTAATACATTTTAACATACGGACCTTCTTGTCCAAGAAGCAATTACTTCAGAGCCTCAGTGAACAGTCATGTTTTGACTTCCAGAAGTGCTCAGTTATGGGACTTAACCTGCTCAAACTAGAGCTGGACTAGACAAATGCAGAGCCCTTCTGAAAACCCAACTCTGTATTTTTTCCAGCCTTAGCTATGGGCTTTTCTTCTGCACGGAATTGATCTGTAGCCAGTGGAAAGAGAAGTTCAATAGTATTTATAGAGCTAAATCATTTCCCTGCCTGAATCTTTTGGAGTTGTCAGATTGACACAGAAGGCCTGTAAATCTGGTGTACATGGACAGCTGAAAGTTTTCCCAGCATGAGAAAAGCAGGGTTGCCTGCTCAGCTTTTTGAGTACTTTTGTTTTAAAGGTGTGGCTGGTGAAATTCAGCAGTTTTGTGTACAAGTGGTTCTAACAGTTTGTGGAGCATATAGATAACCAGAAAATTCTAGATTTATTATTTTAAACTTCTGTTTCCTCGACTCCACAAGGTACCATTGAATAAGAGAAGCAGTCTTCTGTAAGGACTGTCAGTCCACCCTGAATTTGTTTATAAGCAGGGGGAGCAGGACTTCATCACCATCACTCTTGTTCCTTTGGGATACCTTTCTAGGAGAAAGTGATTCTAGAGTCCATTCAGCCAGGTACACTTCCCTTGCTGTAACACAGGCCACATTGAGAGCAGCAGCTTTGTAACAAGTACTGAATGAAATCTTGCAGTGATCTGAAATAATGTGTGTCTTAGTGACATTTTAAAAGATGTCAAGGAGGCAAATGCATTTCCTCTAATTTGGTGTTTATTAAACAAAGTTTTCCTTGGCCTTCCAAAAACATGTTTCATGCAGAACAAAGGGCAATATCAAGCTTGAAAGTGATGGAAACCACAAGCCAGTCAGCTGCATCTGAAATATTTTTTGGTCAAAGTGGAATTCACTTCAGGCAGTAGGAACATCCTCATCTTTTAGTGGCGTCTGGCTGTTGAGCAGAGGATCTGCTTAGGCAAGAGATTTTCAAGTGAAAGTGTAACAGTATGTTACGATTTTTAATTTTGCTCTCTTCCTCATTTTCTCAGGGTCCATTTTCTCAATGCTATAACCTCCCCCTTCAGCCCCTGAGCTGGGAAAGCAGTGACAGCATTTTGACCAAGGAGAAACTTCACTTGCCCTGCAGCAGATCCGAGCAGTGTCCTTTGGTTGTAATTGCCGTGTTACAAGTGCTGATCATTAGTGTGGCATTGCTGGGATTTTCCCAGCGCCTCTTAGCAGTCCTGCTACCCAGAGATGCTGCTCCAGACCCTGAGAACTTGGGAGGCTGCCACTGCCAATGGGAGGGACAGAGAACAAGCCAGTGGAGGAAGCACGCTCCTGCTCACATTTCTGCCCCCAGGAATAAGGCTGGGACTGGGGCTGTGCTCACATGAGCGTTTCTTTGGCAGTCACACAGCTTATGCAATCCTCACCTCATTTCACCCTCTCCTCCTCTGGCATTTCTGTGGTACTACATATGAGTCATATCAAGGGGTTGACCTGCTGAAAGCTAAACTAAGCTAAAACCCCTTGGTTTTGGTAGAGACAGCTCTTATGCCCACCTTATCATGGGGTTTCTCGAACTCTTCTGAGTGCTAACACCAAGGAGAAGCAGGAAGTGAATAGTTAGGAGGAGACAGGACTTCAGGAGCTGTAAAATGTATGTCAAATTGAAGTGCCTGTTAGCGATGGCCTCAACCTCGTGGTGTGTTTGGGGAGTTAATTGCTTGTTCTTCCTTGAAATCTTAGCATATGGGGAAGGATGGATACTTTCTATTTAATTTTGTGTCCTTGGAGATTTTATTCCCTGGAAATGGAACAATTGTGTGCTTGTTTATTGTGCATTAATTGCTAACACATTGTAGCAACAGGAAAGCTGAACTGTGAAGTGTATGAATGGTTAGAAATGATTTAGAAATGAGCAGCTGAGCCCTGAGGATGGCAAAAAATTGAGCTCCGAAGAATTCTTTATGTGCGTCATGTGCATGATTAATCAGAGTGGGGCAGATATTCAGAGTGATAATTCATTTTCCCTCTTTGTTCTTGAAAATCTGCAGATGTCAAAATAAATCACTTCAAATATGGATGAAGATCAGATGCCACAGGAGAATCCATTAGCAAAGACCTCTTTGTGCTTGGGGTGCACAGGTGGAACTTGGTGAATGTTGGGTTCAGGTGGAGGCTCAGTCCCAGTGCAAGTGAGAACCTCTCAGCTGCAGACAGCAAATCTCTAATGGTACAGGGAACAGACAGAACTTAGACTGAAGTACAGAGAAAAAACACTTTTGAAGAATTCCTCTGACACATTAGCTTTCAAAAAAATGACTGAGCAAGTATTGTAGTAGACTGTCCTTCTATTAAAATACAGTGCTACAGAGCACTTTGCACGACTGATTTATACAAATCTAATTCTCCATAAGCACTTCATGAAAGAATAGAGTGATGAATACAGACACCTCTGTATGTAGAAATACTCCCAGTGATTCCATGATGTGTCTGAGATGTGCTTGTCAGGGCTGTAAGATCCCTGTTCCTGCACCCAGCATCTCCAGGGGTGCAAATGGGAAACACCCAGGTTTGTTATCTTCAATCCTGGGCTGCAGGCAGCAGGGCACGTAGAAATCAGCTATAACATCTCCCTTCAGCCTCACCCTCTCTGCTTAGGCAAGGCAGGAGCAGCATATGCCATGCCACCCATGCCACAAGGGCTCCTCAGGACAGTTGGGCTCCCCAGGAGTCCTGGCACGCTGTTCCAGCTGCACAGTTAAGGGGTGCTGAAAGTGCAGGGCAGTGACTGCAAGAAAATGATGAGAACCAGAACCTCTGCAGCTTTCATTTTCAAGTGATTTAAAAATGACTAAGTCATTTCACTTGCTAGCTGACAAAGATTAGTTGAGGTTACTTCTGGACAGAACTTGTATGCCAAGTTTAGTCTTGGCATGATCTTTTATTGCCATATTTTCTAAGTGCTACAAAGTAGAACTTTATGATGGAAATGGTGACTGACCACAGCAAAAGTTGAGCTGATAGGTATCCCTTGAGAAGAAAAGAGCATTGTGTGACAATTTTCTGTGGTTTGTGTATATTATGGATGCATCACTCCATGTCATACAAGCATAGATTTGGACTGGGGAACGTGTCTCCCAGAACCTTCTAGTAACATGTTGTCTTGCAGTGATGATTTCAGCTTAGGCAGTGTTCTATCCAGCTGCAAACCCTTGTTACCAAGCAATTTGTAGATACAGCCACAAAATCCAGATGTTGTAGATAGAGTCAAATTGTAAAAATGAGAAAGCTAGTGTTCAGCTTGGAAGAGGGAAGTGCCAGCGACCAGGGGCTCACCAGTGGAGAAAGCAGAGTAAGGCATTCCACAACACTGAACAGATGATAAGTAACCATGTGAAAGAGAAGATTAGGGATAATTTTTCTCCTCAACACATAATCTTCCTGGAAATCAGCACAGGATTTTTTGTGCTGTGAGCTGCCTTATACTGCCATGTCTGTTTCCCAGCTCTGATTTCTGCATGATCTTTCTTGGGAGGGAGGAGATGGTTCTCATATTGACAACCAGCCAAGTGAATGCAAATGTTTTGAACTCTGATTTTCCATTAATTATTTAGAGCTCCAGCTGATACAGAGAAGGGTTGGATGGGACTTCTATTTGGCTTCACATATAAAATTCTCCAAAGAAATTCAAAAACTGAGTTGAGGCATGACAGGAAACACAGTCCTGGCAAATACAATCGTGTTCTGCCTTAAACGTCATCATCAGTGATAGTAAAACTCGTGTCTACTGGAAAAGTAATATATTATCAAAACAATGTATGGGTTGAGTTCTGCACTCTATTGGCAAACCGCTGTATTAGTTTCCCCACATCCACTTAAAAATTGAATCAGCCTATTTATTAAAAAAAGGGGTAAAAAAATCTATTGCAGGTTTTTGTGCCAAACATTCTATACCAAAAATATATTGTCAGTAGGTCTGTCTTTCTTCTGTCTTTTGTAGACATTAAGATACTTGTCAAAGATTGATACGTTTCTTCTCAGAGCTCTTAACACTCCCTGGAAAAAAAATGAAGAGAAATAAAAAAATCCCTTTTTTCAGGGAAGCGTATTTTTGCTGAGACAGTTCACTAAACAAGAAGCTGTCATAGAACTCCTCTGGGACTTTGTTCTGTAGCCTTTGGTTCTGAAGAGCACATTTGTTAGAGGTTTATGCATCAGGAAGGTACTCTGCGTGTGAAGGGCTGTTTCAACTGACAGCACTTGATTTCTTTATTATTATTATTTTTTTTTACTTCTGTCTGTGAGCTCTTTTAAGTACATGAACCCTAAAGAACCATCTGTCTCTGAAACGTGCCCAGCCCTGCAGATTAGGAAGTCAGAGAACAGAGAATTAAAACCAGATCCCAGCATCTTTTATTTTAACATCTTAGTACAGGATGACTGACCCAGTAAGACTGTTGCCTCTGGGCAGGTGGGGAATGAGTTGTATAATATTTTGTTTATAGAGAGTTAATAGCTACTTGTGCTTTTTATCCCAGGATAAAACAGAGGTTTTCACTGACTGCCCACGAAGCATCACAACCTGTAGAGTGAAGACAAGCAGGCACCCAGTAAACAACACACAGCAAAGCTGGTGGGGTGGGGAGGAGAGAAAGTTTCCGTAGACATGATATGTCCTGAATTCTTTTATGTCTCTGCAGAACTGTCCAAGACTTGACTCAGTCTTTTATGGGATTTTCCACCCACCCACATATACCCACACAGCCCCCACTTTATTCCTTGGAGGGCTGGAGGCTGGAGACAGCTGTGTCAGGATTATTGTACCTGCAATGGAAGGTAACAGACAGATTTCTGAAAATAGGTGCATGAACACTATGTTTGCCCTGAGAAAGAAGGAACAATTCTTGAAACATACTGCCATGTATAGAATGTATATGAGTGAATGATGTGAACAGCATATTTCAGGTTCCAGTCTGTTTTTACTGGAGAAAAAGCCTATTTTGGCAAGGCATCTTTTTGTCTTTCAAGTGTGAAATCTGGAAAGAGATTTGCCTTGTTGACAACTACTAAATCATCATGTGATACCTGTTTTTCAGCAGAGTTATGTGGTCCCACTGGCATTGTGGAGAGTGAAGAGGATGTTTCAGATGTGAGACTTTCCATCCACAGCAGCCCATGGCTGTGCCGTTGTTCCAGAGAAAAAGACCTGCCCACATTTTTGTGAACTGCTTGTTCTCGTGGCAGGAAGGTCACAGTGCCAGCCAGAGATGGCATTAGATCTTGGGCAGTGCCAAGCATAGGAATTTGTGGATTTTCAGCTTTAGTCTGTTTAGCCCGCAGGATTTTTACATGCAGGATGGAGGAAATGAATGTCCTGCTTCTTCCATTCCCATTGTGTTTGCAAGTAAATGAATTAGTGCAGAAAACAAGCAACCTGTGACTGTAGGGCATCCTAGAGTGCCATTCCTGCCCTTTGACACACTAGACAGTAACACAGAAATAAGAAAAAACACAGTCTGCTCTCAAAAAAATGATATTTTGAGATGATGATATTTTAAATGTATGGTACATTTAATCTCTCAAACATTCCAAGAGAATTTTGTTTTCCTTTGGTCTGTAGGACTGTTTCTGGGGGGAGGAAAAATCCAAAGTATTGGGAGAAGCCAACTATGTATAAAGCAGTTCAAAAGCAACTCCTACACAAACACAGTGACCCAGTGGTCTCCCTGCTGCTGACACATTCCATTTGGGTGGATAGTACTGGAGGGAAAAGCAGTGATAATAAAGTGCATTTTTTAAAAATTACTTTGGTAATTATAATGGTGGTTTAAAGAGGTCAGTACATGCTTTTACCAAACCAAGGAAACAGCTTTAGCCTGTGTACTCCTGAGACAAACTTACTACACCTGATTAGCATTAGGGAATGCTTTTAGGGTGAATTTTCAGGTGTTTGGACATGCACATGCAAGTGGGTTTTGTGGTTACTGTTTCTATTCAGTCTTCACCTTGAGTTTCCCACTGGGAAACTGCTGCATTCTTGGGTCTGTTGTCACAGATGTTGGACTGGATCACTTTCCCTTGCTGGTTTTCAAGGGTGGTGGGTAATTCTTTAATGTTCAATATTTGTTCAACCTCCTCTGTTTTGTTAAACATGATGAGATATATGGAGTTAGTGGGGTTTTCCCCCCTTCCAAAAATACTGCTGTTTTACAAATACCTGAACAACTTCTTTGGGTAATACATTGGCAATAAAACAGTCCAAGTGTGCCTGGAGGGTTTTGGCACTGGCAAACTTGTGACCCTCTCAGGTGCTGTAGTGCTTTGGTGGCAGCAGATGCTGGGAGAATGCAGCCTTAACATCTGCCCTGTGGAACAGGAGCTTTGAATGTTGTGTTGCCTCAGTGAAGTCAATACAAGGCACTAAAATATTTTATTATTGGTGATGAGTTGCAGTAGCAGCCTAGGGAGGGAGGCGTGGAGAGGAGAGGTGCCTTGTGTGCAGTAGTATAATTGATTTATCCCCTGCTGCTGTCATCTCTCCATCCTTAGCTGGGGCTCAGCTCTGTGGCAGCAAAGACAGCACTTCTTGGTCTTAGATGTTTCCCTGGCCTCCCACCAGTTTGCTGAGACCACAGCTCCCACTTGCTCCTCTCTGATACCCTGCACAGAGCTGTGGGGAGGGAAAAGGCTCCCTGTGGCAGCTCACAGCCAGAGTGAGAGCATGGCCCATGGGCAGTGTTCTTTAGTTTGGTCTGTTTTATTGCAGTCCCTGGGATGTGAACTTACGTCTTCAAACATTCTTCTTTCTATTTTCGTGCTGTGGAGACTTTTGCATGTGATTTTTAAGTGTTTTGAGTCTTCAAGAAGAGAATTAAAACCTATAATGGATGCCTTTTGTGTTTTAATTGAACTAAAGAAGTAGCCTGTAAAAACAGCCAGACAGCATCCTTGAGCCTTTTTTTCCTCCCTCTCTTTCCCTTCTCATGTGTTTAAATTTAATTCTGTCCACAGCAAAATATCTTACAAGGTCATCTTGTGGTCATTTTTTCCTCTAGTGAACTATTCCATGGTGTGTCACCACAGCCACATTTCAGAACCAGACAATACTAGTATTTACTAACAAAGCATAAATCCCAATTACTTGAGTTTGATAATGAAATACAAATGATATAAAATGCCAGGAGCTGAAGCTTTTTTGGCAGAAGGGCTTTTCAGTGAAGTTTCTTGCTGAGCATCCAAGTGGAACAAATAGGTTAGTTCAGAAGCTACTTACAACCTTTATGTATTGATTTATTATGCAGCTGTGAATGGTAAAAGAATAAATTACGTATTCCAGTGTTATTTTGGATAGCTGTTCTATCCTGGGTGTATCTGCTGATGGTGCTTTGGAGTTTCTGGGGTTCCCATCCCTTTTTCTAGAAAGTCCAACTATCTTTTGAGGAGCTGTTTGTACCTTGGATCACTGGCAGGTGTTACTGTGATAGTTTTCTCCAGCTCAGTCTTTCCTTCACGTGCATTTGATATTTCAGCTAAAGGGCTACCCCAACTGCCCAAATCATGGAGCCATGGACTTCGTCATAGATACTTGTTTTGGAAATGAAAACACCTGCAGAGATCACAGATATCTGTGTATTTGTGTCTACAGAGAGCTTACACATCTGTATGGGCTTCAATAAGCTATTTTACTTAATATTCTGATTGTGCCCCATACTTTCAGTAACCATTCTTGAGAGTTCAAAATACACTTTGTTAAAGTGTTTTATGGGTTGTTTTTTTTAGTTTTTTTTTTTAGTGTTACTAACTTTCAACATATGCTTTGAATTATTTGCTCCAGTTTCAAGTCCAGTTTTTCCAGGTCCATCAGCAGAGAGACTTGCATGTGATCTGTAACACTACCCCTTCAGATAGTCCCTTAAAATTAACTGAATAGCAAGGCTCAAAAGCCCACATAGTTTCCTTTTTAATTTAATTAAAATGATGCATATTTGCCCAACACTGTGGAGAATGACATGATGCAGACTGGTTAGTCAAACATGAAGGCAGGCACAGCAGGGACCTTTTGGCCTCGTGAGCTTTTATAATAACAAGTTGTATTAAGCAAACAACTGTGTAACATGAAGGGTTTCTTATTGAAAAACAAGAGGGGGTGAGAAAGCTTTTCAATTTCCCCCTTGTGGGTCATGTCTCCAGTTGGTAAGTAGGGAACAGAGAGATATTTAAAAATAGGTGCATTTCAATTGCATTACTTATTTTTTTTTTTTTTTAACTATGCTGTTGATTGGATCAGCTCTTCATTCTATTGTAGGAATGTCATAACTTGACTCTAATGCTTATACAACGCCTTCTGCAATTAGATGATGTAAACCTTAACATATTTAGAGAGGTTCAAGTAATCCCCCTGAGAAGCTAGGCTAGTGAGGAGAGTGAGCTTTGATGGTTTATATTTATAATCATGGAATGGTTTTACTTGGAAAGGACCTTAAAGATTGTCTCGTTCCACGCTCCCCTCACTGTGGGCAGGGACACTTTCCACTAGACCAAGTTTCTCAGAGCTCCATCCAACCTGGTCTTGAACACTTCCAAGGAAAGGGCTTCTCTGGGCAACCTGTGCCAGGGCCTCGCCGCCCTCAGAGTTGAAGAATTTCTTCCTCATTTCTAATCTAAACCTGCCCTACTTCAGCTTAAGGCCATTCGTCCTTGTCCTTTTACTCCATACCCTTGTAAAAAATCTCTCTCCATCTGTCATGGAAGCTCCATTCATGTACTGGAAGGAGTTGTAAGGTCACCCCAGAGCCTTCTCTTCTGCAGGCTGAACAGCAGAGCTCTCCCAGGTTTTACACTGATACATCCAGAGACTACCACTGCACATAAATAGGACACTCAGCCTGTAGTCTTCTCCTGGAAGCATAAATTTAAGCTGATTGTGCCCTGTTAAGCATATAGGTGTCATGATATTTATATGGACTTACTGAGAATCACTGTGCATTATATTATTGAGTGTTTTTATCTACAGCTACAGCATGTTGAGAACTCTTGTTAGTCATGTGAGCTTGGACCCTGTTCTGGCTCCACCTCTGCTGCTGACTGACTGCTGGCAAGAGAAATCATTCCTTTGGGCTCAGTGTCTTCCCCTTTAAAATAACAGTAAAGGTGTAGAAGTCCTCTGGAAGTTGCTGTGATGTCTGCTAACAGCAAATACCTGCTCCAAGCCAGTTATTTAGTTTGTATGTTGATACATTTATTTATCAGTGTATTGCAATGTAGTGGTGTGTGCAGTGGGGCAGGGCTGTGGGGCTGCTTCCTGCTGTAGGATAAAACAAGCATGTGAGGCCAGGGAAGTCCCAGCCTGGGAGATCTGAAGCAGTCTCATAACATTTGGGTGGAAGGCAGTGCCAGCTTTGGAGCAAGAGCCAAAGAGCAAGAGCAACTGCGTTTTATCCCTGCCATCCCACAAATTATGTGTGCAGTATAATCACAGCTGGGAAATCCTGTGTGGTCCCTGATGTTGTTCCAGGCTGTGTGAGCTGACTGATTTTACAGTTCTACTGTATTCTCAAGGGATATTTGTATACCAATGTCCCCTTGGCTTCGTTCTTGTGGAGAATTTGCCAGGCACACAATCCTGTAGGGCAGAGGAGAGGTATCAGTGTTATGCTGCTGTACAGGAGGCTGGTAGGGTGCAATCCCATGGGGGCAGGTCCCATCCTCTGTAGAGTCAGGCCAGCTGGGAGGCAGGAGTGGGAAGTACACATTGAGAGACCTTATTTCCACCTGCAGTGCTTCTTGGTCCTTGAAACTTCTGAAAGGATCATGATTTTAATATGATGGAGCATTTACATTGTGTCAGCCATCTCCACATGATAGGAATGTGTCCATTTTTGTCAGTGCCCACCACCTCAGCCCTGCCATGTCCTCAGTTTCCCCTAAGCCAGGGATGGAGGTGGTGATTGTGGCCCATAAAGGCTGTGCTACCAGTAAGGGATGACCTATGCTACCAGACACCTTCCAGGCAGAACCAGGGACCACAGGGGAGACAGTCTGGAGAACTGACAATTCACTTTCTGGCAGATGTGAAGGAGGAACGTTACAGTAAACAGCAGCTCAGTGGGTATTGCCCTGGGAGCTGCACTGTAACCTTGATGTGAGTGAGAGAGGCAGGCTGTAAAAATCAGCACTGGCTCTGGGTGCACAAGGAAACTGATGCCAGTCTTGTGGTTCTCCCCTTAGTTTGTAATTTTAAGTTAGGATGGTCTTAAGTTCACCTGTGTTTTGAGTATTGATGCTGTTCCTGTTGCTCATGTGTTTGTTTTCCTCTCAATGAGGGGGCAGAGGGATACACTTTTTGTCAGTACAGCTTTATTAGGATTGTATTGTTTGGTGTGCACTCTGACATGGGTATCTGCATGGTAGGTAAGTCTGCTTTTATGAGCCTTGCCTTTACATATGTAATAAACACCAGAATGCTTAAAAAAGGCTGCCCATGTTTTAGGGGGGGGGTTTAAATTTGTATATTGTTCTATTTGTATATTGCAAACTTATTTATTTATGTAAATGTGAGTTCCTGGAAGGAGAGTCCAAACACAATACTGTGATTGCAAGGCAGTTGTGATTCTTAATGTTCTGTATTTTTTTTTATATTGGAATCCACAGGGTGGATATATATTTATTACACTTAATAGAGCTTAAAGCACTTGCTGGGCTGCACTAAACATGAGATAAAATTGTATCCCTTACAGTTGTGAAGCATACATTGTAAAGCTTTTTTATTTTGGTTTAATTGTTGAATTAATGGAGAATAATTGCTCTGGCATAATCTTATCAAGAGTAATTTAATATAAATTGATGAAATTTGGGCTGTTTTAGCTTATTGGAGAGATTCTGTTTATGCATTTGTAATGCATCTGTTGCTTTGAAGAGGAGCTCTCTCAGCTGAGCACCTCGGCTGGTGTAAAGCTGAATGCCCAGCTGTAGTCAGTGCATATGTGTAAACTGATAAATGGCAGTTTCAAGAAGAGTTTCACCTTGTTTTCTTGAACTTGACTGTTTATCCCAAACGGCGACCTGGATCTTGATGCTCTACAAACTGTAGAACACTCAAAAGATTTTTTAAGTTGATCTTCCCTGCTAATTTCTAAAGACTTAATGTACTAATACAGAACATCACAGAAATGCTTTGTTCTCTGACCCTTCAGTTTGAGGGTGAGCTGACATTGGGAGCTGTGTTCAGCAGCAACAGTACCTTGACCATCACTTTGTTTTTATTTTTAATTATTTCCTCTTGTTTTCCTCCATCCTGGTCTTGCTTTTTCCGGTTTTATAGTAAGATAAAGATGGTTTTAGTTTTCATAAGGATTTTTGGGTGCAGTATTCCTGTTTTCTGTTTGTCTTCCTTGAGCAGCCTGTGGAGTATTTTTGATGAGCACAAAGTCATCTTTTGTTATCTTGTCCAAACCAAACTTAGTTTTATCCTTTATTTTATTTTGCCTGGAAAGAAATATGTGGACAATCGGTGGCTGAGAATAATTATGAAATATCTAGCTTTGTCTTTGTAAGACAAGACATTATCATCTAAAAGGTGAAACTTGTTGGGTTGCTGAAGGTATTGAGGTCAAGGTGAGAGTCCATATATTAATTCAGACTGTTTCCCTGTCAGGTCCATGGTTCTGTACAGGACAGGAGTCCATCTACTGATGAGTTATAGGGAAGTGGAAAATCGTATCATGTACTTTGCCAACAGTATTTTTGTACACAGGAGGCCAAACCAAATTTCTTCTGAGGTCTATGAGCTGGATTTTTCCGTGCTGCAGACTGGATGTGGGTACTGTATATGACTGTTTTAGACCAAACCATTTCAACTTGAGCTGAAATTTAAGAATTCCCTTATGTAACAACCCTTCTTTCTAGTTACACACTGCAGCATTCTTAGTAACTGGGAATCTGGCAGAGAAAGCATTTGTGGTAGAATTAGGTGTTGAAGTTTATGGAGTTTTGAGCAACAACAACAACAACAAAAAATCCCCGAAACCACCACCCTCCTCCCCCCTCCAAAATACCCACAAAAAAAACCCAAAAAACCCCCAAAATAATCCTGAAAAAAGTAAAAAACAACAGACTGTGTTTGATTACCAGGCTATAAACCTTAGCATGCAGTGTGTAAACATGGAGGAACATTTTCTAACAGGCTGGTGCTATTGTGTGAAAGTGAATTTGAGCCAAATTCCCAGATTTGAAACCCCATGAACTTCAGTAGGCCCAGGCCAATCCTTGGCTAAGGTTCATCTCAAAACATCGCAAGCACAGAGCACAAGTTTGAACATTCTCAGTAGCAATTGGAGATCCAAAGGGGAAGGTTTGTGCATAATCCAGTCACTGTTTGCACACACAAGGGGCACATCAGTGCCAACATGAACATTTGCCCCCTTGATCATCATGAGAATGTTTTTAGAGCGTCTTTGAAAACACCCTGCAGGAAATGTTTCTGGCATGTGTCCACAGTACTTGAATCTGTTATCTCTTTACTGGTAAGAGCTTTGTGTGGCTTCTCTAATTCTATCCAGATAATGAACTTGCCCATTGTCCTGACCTCCTTGTGCCTGTGTGCCAGCCCTTTCCTGTCACAGCAGCTGATACCAGGTTCCTGGAGTGGTTTCTTGCTCAGAGAACAACTGGTTTATTACAGGTTGAAGCAATACTGCCTTCTGGATGGGGACTGTAGTGGGGAGATTTCAACAAATTACCAATTATAGCCAGACCAGCCAGAGAGATTTATGTGCCCATTTTAATCAGCATTGTGCTCATTTGTTTGCTTTCTCCTTCTCAGCAGAGCAAACTGTGGTTTCCTCTGGGTTGTGCAGCTGCTGTAAAGGGCAATAAGACAGCAGTGTCAGTCACAGCAGTGCTCCTGCACTTGCTGTATCCCAGGGTTGTGTCTGGAGCTGGAGAGGGGAAAAGTTTAACACGAAAATGAGCCACATGCAATTAACAGTTTATGGGGAAGCTCGTAAAGGATCCAGCTGGTGGTGGCACTGGGCTGTTAAATGGCTCTTCCGAAGAAACTAGAAGGAAAAATGAAAAAAAAAAATACACACATGCACTGTTCAGTTAACAGAAGTTGTCAGAACATCCTGGAATATTTCTTATTAATAAGAATGTAATTTCCAAGTTTAACATCAGATGTGCTTTGTGGTTGTCCCCTGGAGAAACTTAAATGAGCATTTATCACCAAGGATGCTGGAACAGAGATAGAAATACTTCATGATTCTGTGACAGACCTATCATCAGGACATGCTCCTTGAACTGAGCTGCCAGTGTGACTAGGGGGCAGTTTATGCCAGTTTGCTTGATTTAGTCTATTAATCTATAATTAATTATAATTCTATATATCTATATTTAGCTATGATTAATCTATAATACTTTTGATCATAAGATTCTAATAACAGATGAGACAAACTGCTTGTTGTATTTCAGAATCTGTGGTGTATTGTTAGAGCTCTACAAGGTTGACATATGCATGCTGGACTATTGAAACCAGCTGCTGAGAGAGCTTTGTCATAATATCAGTACAGCAAACAGTTCTCTGACTCACATACCCCCTGCAGTGATTTTGTAAATCAGGGCGAAATTTAGAACTTTATTTGTTATCCGGTACATATTTCAAAGAAATTGCCAAACAAAAAGCTAAATTTAAGAACTCTGACTTTTGTTGTTGGGGGTTCCAGACATGCCAATGAAACGTGTCAGCAATTTTAGACTTAGTGGCCACGTAATTGTGAAATATCCTTTTTATTTTGTAATAGATGCTCTTGGATGATCAAGGCAGAGAAATTTCTATTAGCTGTTTGAGTTACATTCACTGTCAGTGCTTTTTGATGAATATTGGTGTATCTTCAAGTATTTGTATTGGAATGAAAAAAGAAAGTGCTCAGAAAACAACTTTTCTTTTGTTTGTTTATATGACAAACTTATTTTGCCCTAAGAGAAAATTGCTTTTAGTGGTTTGATTTGACTGGCCTGTTGGCATGGACAGCCATTGGATGCTGTGCATATATTCTGTCTTTATGTGCTTTATTGTATAATGCCTTCATTTGTGAATGAGTTTGCCTCCTGCCTGATGGTATTTTATTTCTCTAAATTGTCTGATTAGTTGAGGAAACGGGAAGCTAGACTGTGACTTTGGCTATAGAAAATGTGACAGACTGCCCAATGCAGGGAGAAGTGTGTTAGAACTTCAGATCCATCCTACTTTGTGGGGTCAGTGCAGCTGAGCTGGGAAATGTGTGATTTCTTCCCAGCTCACCCCTGAATCGTAGACCAGGATTAACATATAGCCCAGTGCTTTAAATTGAAGCACATTTAGGAGTTGTTCCCCAGGCTTGCTGACTTCTTAACCATCTGAGATATACCTTGGAGATAACACCAAATGAGGTCTGACCTTCTGTTGGCAGGGGTGGCTTTCCTCCAGAAGGAGTTATCTGGAATATACCTTAAAACTAAAATGCTGCTACATTGTTCCTTATCTTAAAACTATTATGTTATTATTTCATTCCCAGTCATGGATGGAAGAATATTTAGAGGTAGAGTAATTCCGAACTTAGTGTTTGGCAGTAGGTGTATTTCAAAACTTAATTTTTGGATGGAGACTTCTAGGTCAGTCTGGTGAGGGAGACTTTGAATGTATTCTGCAGGTTTTCTTCAATTCAATGCAGACAGAATAGGTGCCTTATATTGCTTTGAACCTGGCTACTTACACCACAATGAAGACTTAGGCTTGTGTAGTTTCAGTTACTGAAAGATACTGACCTTAAACACATGGGTTTGCTCATGGCCATGTGCTGTCAGCACTAGTGGCTGTCATTTAATTGCCTGGCAGCTGTTCCACTGCATTTCTCTGGCCCACTGTCACTTTTGTGGCTGCATCCAGCCCTTGAGCATTGTGGATCTGCTCCAGTGATTCATTTCTAGTCTGTGCTAGATCTTGTAGTCATCTCTTAGCACTTGTGCTGTAGATGTGTAAATCCATTCTGTTAGTTCTTTGGTGATAGGCAGAAGGATTTGGATGATACCCAGTGTCCTGAAATCCCTGATCTGAACCTGTCTGTAGTAATCAGTCTTCTGTTTTAAATGAAAAAATTAATCAGTTGCCCCCTTCCTACCTTTGCATGCATTCCCTCCCTCCTGTCCTCTCTTCAGTTGCTTGGTGGCTGTCATCCCTTTTCCAAGCTGTGCCTGTGGCGATTCTGACGGTTGTAAGGAGCAGGGTCTGGCTCTAGACCATGCACAGGCTTGTGTTGCTGTGTGATGAATCAGACCATCTCACTGATCTGTCTGAAAATAAACTTTAGAAATGCTCTTGACATGTTGGTTTTTTAACAACTTTAAAAGGGCCCCAGCACAAGGGCTGGTGTGACAAACCCTGTATCTCATCATCAAGGAGAAAAGTTTGGTCTTTTGTGCATCTCCCCATCCTGAGAGCTCTGACTGAGGTGGTGCTGTGGTGAGAGTGTTCTGGACAGGCACGAGCACAGGGAAAGAGGAGCAGCTGTCAGGGGACTGATAAAGGTCCCCCTTTATCCACAGTTCTGGTAAAGAGTGGAGCAAGCAGATCAAGTCAAAAGTTATGCCTGTTGTCATTGCCTTGTTTGCCTCCAGGCATTTGACTCTGCCCTGGAAGTTGGTCTTGGGCCAGCCAAGGAAAGAGCCATCACTCTGTGACTCAGAGTCAGCTTTGCTGAAATCCTTGGTTAAACCAGCACATAACTGATCTCCCCTGTGAGACCAGCAGCGAGATTTTTTTGTTGGTATTTTCTCCCCTAACTGGGCTAATGGCATTCAGCTCACGAGTTTCTTGTTATCTTAGTTTCTAATAGATGGAATTAAATTCATGTACTGAACACCAGTTACTCTCCCTGGCATTTCTAGGGCGAATCCTGGACTTGAAGACGGGGACAGTAAAGAAGGAAGGTCAGCAGTCCTCAATGAGAATGTGTATGGGATCCAGGCGCTCTTTCATTTGCAGGATGAGGTATGATTTACCCTGAACTCCCAGAATGGTTCCAGTCCTGTCTCAGCTTACACTTCAGGCATTTTGTTGCACTAATTTGGCCTTGATTACAAACGAAGGCTGTAATAACACACACTCCCATGAAGTATTTCTAGAATCCGTGCTTTAGGTACTGGAGTGAAACTGAAACTAGTCCTTTACAATGACAAAACAGCACCTTCCTTATTTCTGTTGTTGTTATTCTTATCAGTCTGGAGTGTAGGTTCCTTTTTCCAGAGAACTTCATGACAGCTTCACCCTTGGAATTTTAGCCGTTGTGGTTTCTAGTGAGGTTACTCGAATCGATACTTTGGGAACAAAACTTTCGCAAGTGTAATGAACACCCAGCCCTGTGTATTTTTTCAGCAAACCAAGAATATTAAAAGAATCTTGAAAATAAACAGGAATTCACTTGCAAACCTGCCAGCTACGTAGGAATTAACCTAAGCCTGGTATGAATTACCCAGATGTCAGCTGGCTGATGCTAGATAAATGAGTAATTGTTAGAGGGCTTTTGATTTGCAATTTTCCAACTTCTTCTGCATTGTTTGGGCTTCTTTAAAGAGATTTGTCTGCCCAATGCTTTTTTGGGGCTTGTAAGCACTTCTCTTGTTTTAGTGCTAACAGGCTAAAACGCCTGCTGCTATTGCAATAAATTTTTGTGTGTGGTTAGGAGGGGAAAGTACATAATTGCATCTGTAGGTTATGTCCAGTATAAATGCTGGTAACAGCACACAAAATTCATTACCAAATGAGAGACACAAAGCACAGTATTTGACATATTAAAGTACAGACACCTGTACTTTGGTAAGGTGGTGGATTTTTTCCAGTCCTGAACGTATGGCTCTTGGGTGCCTTTGTTAGATGTTTATAGACTTCATACCTGCAAGATCAGACTTCAGAGCTATAGAACCTTTTACCCCCTTAACTGGGAGGGAAGAAATACAGCCCAGCAGGGCAGCTCTGAGAGCACTGCTTTTTCTTCCTCCCAGGATGCACATCATGTTAGGAGGACTTGTTTGTGCAGAGAAAACCAGGCCTAGTGTCCTGTTTGCAGTTGTTCCCCAGCTTTCAAAACAGTTCAGATTGCAGTTATTTCCTGGCACCTTGATTCTGTAAACTCCAGTGCATGACAGTGATTTTACACATGCCTGTAACCCCACTGGTTTTGTATTTCTAAATCTTATTTTAGTTGTTCATTTCTTCTCCTTGGCAGTGACTGATTTAAAAAAAAATAATTAAAGGAATAAAAAGAAAACCTTCTGGGAAGGATGAGCCTCAGATAATGTGAACTTTCCTTGTGGTTGCTTCTTTCATTGTTGTTATTATTTTTCCATTAAAAATGAACTGTTTTTACCCTTCAAACTATTTACTCAGCTTCAGATGGATTGTTGAAATTTTACAGTTAGGCATACTTATAAATATCACAAAATACACATGAACAAGTGTTAAGCAAAGATACTTGACAGTGTAAATAGTTTGATCTTGCAAACATTATGTTAATGTCTGCAGACATTGTAGCTGGTGTATGGCAGTGGAATTTTTCTGTCCAGGGAAGCTACAGGAACACTGAGATTGGTCTGTGGGGATATTTGGGGGCCTAACATATTTTTCTCTAGTTTTCATCCCTGTTTTATGGCATTTTGAAGTGTGTCTATTCTTCAGCCACCCTTGGGATGTCAATTTCAAATGGTCTTTGTATTGGAGGAGTATGGAAGGGAATATTTTTCTAGTTTCTTTCATTTTTCTAAAATAAAGAAGATTTTTATAGCACATCTTAAAAACTCAGCCTGTGGAAGCAGCATGTTCTAAGTAAATATGAATATGCAACTTTTTGCCAAAAATAAGTATCCATTATTGTCTACTTACATATGGTAGTAAAGATCTCAAAATGCATTTTCATCATGTGTTTTTATATTCATTTTTGAGTCCTTTAAAATACTGATTTACTTTTAGGTGTGGAAATGCTCCTCTGGATCATTTACCCCTGAACAGAATAACCACCATGAGGAAAAGATACAGGTACTATTACTTAATTTACCACAAAGCAGCTGTCTTTGCCCTAAGCCCTCTCATTTTCCACTGGGTTAATGCACACTCCAGGAATGTTCCCTGGTCCTGCACACTCTGGATCCTTTGCAAACAAAATCTCTTTGCATGTGTCACTCAGATTCTGTGTCTTACACCAGCTCCATCTCTGAATCAATCTTCAGTGTCTTTCTCAGGGAAATATTACAGAATACAGGTACAGCTTGAGTAGCAACATAACAGAGCTGGCAGTGTACCGAGCCTTAGGTTGATTCTTGGGTGTTTCCAGCATAACTTACAAGTACTGGTAAATCATTAGTAGTCATGGTTTGAAAGCATAAAGCTATTCTGCATGCTGATCAGTGTGATGTTTTTGTGTTTCTTGTTCATTCAGGAATGGCCTGGGCCCAGTGAAGGAAGGTGAAGCACAATATGCTGTTGTCCATTGCACTGGCTATATCAAGGCTTGGCCACCAGCAGGTTTGTATCAGTTGTGGAAGGTGGTGTACACCAAACTGTCCTTAGGACAGCTGAAAACCTGGCTCAGGTTTCCTTGCTGGTAGAAAAACAGGGAGAATTTTAGTGGGGTAACTGATTAAAGCTCACCTTGAGAAGCTTTTGATAAGAAGAAATCAGCTGTTGTTACTCACTCAGGACATCCCCAGTTTTCTGTGTGACACCCTTTTCCATTTCATTGTCACAGAGGACCTGTAGGAATTGCCAGTGATGCAGGATTCCAGAAACTGGGGCCAAAAGTTTTCAACTTAGGTTGAGAAACCAACATAAAAATGGTTTAATTTAAAATGCAATAAATGTGGACACCAAGGATTGTGTACCTCTAGAAAACACCAATTAATGCTTTTACACTTAAGTACTGAATTGTAAGCACCTAAAACGTGTGATTTCACTTCAGACACATGGATGTTCTCAGTAATGGTGTTACTGGAGAATGTTCAGCATTTGTGATAAATTCTGTTTTGAGGCTGTTTTTCTGGGAATCAAGTCTTGGCATAGCGCTTTGATCTACGGAGAAAAACATTTACCTGCTGGAACTCCGTGTTACTTATGGGAATATTTACCTTTTGAAAAATTCCAAGAGGAGACAGTGGAGCTCATCCAGACCTCATTATGAGCGGGGTGACTTGACCTTGGCGTTTGCAGGAGTTGAAGAGGTTGTTTGCAGTGTGACAGCGCCTGCTGGCACGAATCGAACCAGGAGCTGTCCTGCCCTTTTGTGGTTGCATGTCACAGACATAAATCACATTGATCTGAGGATTATGAGTCCTAAGAGGTGATTTGTACCAAATGTGTGCAGACACCAGCATGCAGATGTGAACTTCTTGTTGGTTTTCTGCTGAGAAGTGGTTTTGGAAGCACAGGAAAACTGCCCCTCTTATTACTAATAGGATTTAATAGGAACCATGATGTTTCAATTTTGCTTCTATCTCAGTCTATCTATATCTTTGTGTGAGAGCACAGTGTCTGTAAAGTACTCTGAAAATGGATGTTTTTTTCTGTTTTGTTTTCTTCTACAAAGAGATTTACTTTTCTATTGGTAATTCTAAATGTAATTGAATTCAACCTTGATATATGGGCTGTCTGCTCAAGAAGGTGTAGGTCAAATAAGATTTTGTTTAGCTTGAATGAGAATCTTGCTGCTCATTATGGGGTGTTTAAAGAGATAGGACTCTGGAGGAGTGTATGTTGCTGATGTAGAGCTACAGATGCATGAAATCACATCAGGTCCTGATGCTGGCTGTGTGTGCCCTTCAGCCACTAGTTTTGCAGCAGCATGGGATTAAAAGGATCATCTGGGTCTTTGGGTGCCCAGTGGCCAGGTATCAATCACAGTGCAAATCCCAGTTGTCATTAGTGAGGTCTTTTCTCCATCTCAGCTCTTCCAAAGCCTTGCTGCTTTCCCATGTCTAACAGCCTCTTTAATTTTCAGTCCTCATTACTTTATGGGACATTTTTATTTCACTGAAGGTCAAGTGGGAGTTTTCCTGCCTTGTGCCTCTGTGTCTCTCCAGTGTTCTGGTGTGTTTCCAGAAGGAGGTTTTGTCCTGTCATCCTGGACTTTGCAAAGACAATCCAGCCCACTTCTACTTTCCATTCTCAGAATCCATTCTCTTTACCCTTGTTACTTTTCTCTGCAATTGTTCAGATTTTCAGTTTACATCTCAAAATGTAGATCACTGGCACTATGCATTCTTATTTCAGATGAGATTGTAGTGATGACTAACACAAACCAGATTACCTGTCTTGCCTGGCAGTGTAGGATACAGCATCCTTCTCTTTTGCGTGGTGCATCCTGCAGGCATCCTAAGACATCTGATATAAATTTATGTCTTCCAGGTTGCTTTTTTCTCACTTGTCAACTGCAAATCTTGCTTTGAATTGTGCGATGTTTCAATTACTAATATCAAGTTCCATCCTATTTCTGTTGCTTTAGCTTATGACTGTTACTGTTCCCCAAGTGCATGCTTGTGCCTTTAGTAATGTTGGATTTCATCCCGTTTCTATTACTCCACTCCTCAAAATCACATGGTACTCCCTTATGATATCCCAGTGCTCCACCACAATGTTAGTGCCTCCAAACTATAGCACAGTCCTAAAGGATGTTTTTGGTTTTGACAGCCTTGTGTGGAGTTTCATTGGTCTTTTATGTTACCATCCAAATTGTTACTCCTATTAGTCATGTCTGAGTGCCTTTTTCAGGGCACACAGAACTCAATCAGGGCCTTTTTCGTGAGGGTTTGTTTGACCTCCCAGTCTTCCCCGCTTTGTGTTGGTGATTGTCATGTATCCATTGACTTTCAAAGTTGAATGGGAATATCCATGGGCTGAATTGTTCCCCTATATGTTTGAGTAAACAAGTGGCAACATCACTGTATTTGTTCTCATTTCCAGTGGTAATCCAGCCATAATCTGCAAAGCAAATGAGATAACCACAGCAGTAATGGCATTTGCCAAGGCTTCTCTACCCTGTAATAAAATCACTTTCTTCAAATCAGCAAACCCTGCATAGTCTCTGAATTCTTGGGAATAAATGAGCTTGTGCTAATTCACAGCTGTTAAAAAATTCAGCAGTCAAAAAGATAATTTTCATTTATTTTTCAGTTGCCAAGTGGACATTGGTAAAAATGCTAGATCCTTTTCTTTCAAAGCATGCAGTGTGGCATGTGCATTATACAGCTAATACATAATACAAAGTGTACTTTCATAAGCAAAAGAAGCAATATTATCAGATGCCCTTAATCTGTACTTAGTCTCATTTGTTTAGCACTTGGTATTTTCTCTTTCTGTGTTGAATTGCGTTGTCTGTGGCCACTGTTCAGTTTTTTAGTCTTACACTGAATAAAACAGTCAGTGTTGATACAGAATCATCGAGAGAAGAACTGCTTTGTGATCATTATTGGTGTGATAGAGTATTTGACAGGGCTGCTGCAGGGAGGAGTCTGTGCAAATCTGAAGTAATCTGGGTACTTCAAACAGATGAATGAGCTACAGACAGCTGGTGGCATATTTTAAGGACTGGGTTTGTTGTGTTATGGCTCAGGTCTGTGTTCAGCATGAAAACACTTTGGCTCATCCAACCTGCCTTTGTGGTTTTTGTCACTTGTGTGGAGCAGCAAGGCTCATGTTCTGGCAGACCGTATTCAGCCTGTTCTTCACTGAGAAAGGGGTGAGAAAGCAAAGGAAGCATCATGCCTCACCCTCTGTTCAGGCTGCGTGTTAATGGTCTGTTCATTTTCCTCCATTGTGCCTAAAAAGACAGGTAAAATTAAGATCAAGTGCAGAACTAGGCATGTGACACTTGCACACTTTTATCCCCGTGGCTTATATGCTGGCCTCAAGTAATCAGGGTGTAAATTTGGTGTGGAAGTCAAAGGGAAAAGGAGTCAAATATTTCAGATGGATGTTCCAGCCAGTCGTGTTGTATGTTTGGTTAAATAATGAGAGCGTGGTGTTGGGTTGTTTTGAATGAGGTAAAGGGACCCCTTGTTTGAAACTGGCTGAGCAGCAATCCCAGCCTTTGTCCCCTGTTCTGAGCAAAGCAGCACAGATGGAACTTGAGATCCTCAGCCTAGACAGTGCTTCATGTTCATAGCCAGTCATGAAGCTGAGAAGTGCTGACCTTTTCCTGGGTTTGTTTCCCATTTTCAACTTAAGCAAGATTTGCTTTTCTTCTGTTTTTCCCCCTCTAAATATCTCATTCCTGGAAGGAAATGAGTATTCTGTGGTCCATTTGATATTTTTCTAATAGGTTTTTTTTGCTTTTTTTTTCATGCCATAAGATTTGGTGGAGAGAGAAGATAAAATCTGTCAGGATGTTGGTAGTTTTCTGTAAATCAAAGCCAAGATCTGCAGAAAAGCACATAATGAGGAAAAGAGATAGATACGTGTTTCGAAAACTTCAAATAAAAAGTCACAGGATGATGTTAAATTCAGATAATGTTGAAATCTTCTTCTTCTCTTTAGTTAAAAAAGAAACATTTTAGTCTTCCAAGTCAGACTTACGGTAACGTCTTAACCACAGCATGCCAAAGCTGTTAGGTTATTTTAAAGTTTTGGCCAGAGTCTGGACGTTTGTGCAAAGTACTCCCTCTTCCAATACAAAACAAAATAGTTGCTTGAATATTCCTTGCAGTGCTGTCATTTTTAAGGCTTTGTTTATTATTTTTTTAAAGGATGGCTAATTTAGTTTTTATTGGGATTTTTCACGAGATTTTATCCTTAGTATGCTATCCACAGCCTTCTTTGTGAAAGCCTTTTTCCATTGTTTTGTATGAGAGATAACGTCACACAGTGTAGTTCCTACCCTGGCAAGTAACTATCAGAAATGGTTCTAATGGAGACAGGCATTATCAGAGGATTGCTAGTGACCACTGGACACTTAAATTCCATCTTTCTAAAGAATTAGAAATATTTTTCTTTAATTTAGTGAAGTAAAACCGTAAATCCACTAATGCTGTTCCGTGCCTTGCAGAAAATGTGGGGCAGGAGGGTAGAGAAAGAAAGCAGAAAATGAAGCTTTTCTGTTGTTAGAGCCAACTGGAAGCTCATTGGGAAAACTAAAAAGTTCCTTATGTCCACACCAACACATGCTGCTGCCCTGTGGGAAACTCGTTGCTGGTATAAAGGACACTTGGAAATTAAATATAACCTCTGACGGCACAGCGTTCTATTTGTGATGCTCAGTTGCAGCTTAGCTGTGCCAATTGTTGATATGAACTCAGGCAAGCACAGCATTGTATTTATTATTTGAGAGGGTTGTATATTTGGTGTTGAGAAATAAACCCTCCCCCAGGGTTACACATAAAGAATGTGAATGACTGAAGTATGTTTATTTTATTGATGCCCCCTAAAGATCAGTTTCGTGGCTGCTTTCCTCCAAGCTCTTACCACTTTTTTTAGAGATTATGATGGCACTTGGTGGCATTAAGGAGCAACATTACATTGTGTTAAGAGCTGGAAAAACTGGTAGAAAGTGCAGTGCACATCTTCATTCACCTGTCCATACTGGAGTGTGTTCAAAGCAAAAGTAAATCTCATCTACAGATGCACCCTCCCATATAAAGACACCCAGAGTTGAATCTTTGGAAATATCAGCTGAAGAATAAAGAAAATAATTTCTCTCTATGGAATGCTACCAGTAGTAACACCTACATTGCAGAGAAGCAGACAATCTTTTTGTCATATTTTTTCTCTAAGCATTTTGGGAAGGGGTTAACAATCCACTGTGTCATATATTGATTAATTCCAGACAGATTGGTTTTTATTGACAGAGTGTCTTGTGGCATAACCCAATGAAGACGTTTTCCATCGTGCTATACAGACCAAATGTAATCCATATTGGGCAAAAGGGGGAAAAAAAAGATGGAAATTAGAACAACAGCCTCCCTTTGTCAACAGAGTGACATCAGAAACAATGTTTCTTAGCTAAGTTTAATTTTGGAGGTTGTTTATGTTACTTTGATTTTATTTGAGCAGTAGCAAGCATGGACCAAGTTCCTAAAAAGGAAAACATTTTGAAAGCTCCGGAGAAAAAAAGATTATGCAAAGTGGAAGCTGTCCAGCTGTATCTTTGCTGTCCTTTGCAATACTCTGTGCCACTAAGGAAATGATTGGAAAAGCTTTTGAAGTCAAGGGAATATATTTTAAATGTATCCTTCTCAAATGGAAAACTCCATTTGAAAGGGACCTTTTGGTTAACGTTATGCAGCTAGAATGCTTAGAATTATGTCCTTGAAACAGCACTTGTTAGATGAGACAATAATGTTCCTCCTTTGTAAAGCTCTTGAGACCCCTTGATAAAATTGTAGTTATCAGTAGGGAGCTGCAAATAATGTTGTGCACCCCAGACTGTGAAATTATTGTAGAGCAAGTTCCAATATGTTACAATATGTTATACAAAAACTTGGTGGGGGGGATGTTTCTTTCATACTTGGTGTATTTTATTTTATCGTATGGTCCAGTGAGGACCAAAAAATGCCTGTAAAATGCTGTTTGGAAATGGATTGTCAGATAAAATTCAGCTGTTTTGATACAAAATAACATCCTTAGACATGACTCCGGTTCATTCAGCAGCATTTATAGTCGTTTTTCAGAGGTGTCTTTTAAGAAAGTGGTGTACTGTCATCCTTTGGACTGTCCACAGATTGACTTACATTGGGGATTATAAATTTTAAAAACAAAGTGGCTGTTGTTTCAGAAATGGTAGCGGCTTTGAAATTATTTTCATTATTGCTTTTAAGTGCCTCTTAAATGATTCACTGCCTGTTATGACTGTATTCCTTAAAAATCCTTGTGAAGGAGTTTACAGATCACTTAAAATAGGTCAGTGGTGTCACTCCTGGAAGACGTTTTGTCAAGTGTTTTATATGAACTTGATATCTCAGTACTGGAGTTGGGAAATAGCCTTAACTCAAGGCTTAGCCAACAAGCAAGTAAACAATGCTAATCTGAATGTTCCTATTTATGAAACACTGAGATGGAAAATAGTACACATGTATGTTTTGAAACTATTCCTGTGTTTATAGCAGTTACTCCTGTTACACAACTGGAACGAGCCGTGTTAGCAAAGCATCCGCATCTTTTTCAGTCTTTCAACGTAATGATGCAGGTTTAGTCCATTATAGAAAAAAGTAAAACCAGCTGCTAAATACGAGTACAGAATTAGTGATTAATTTAGGCTGTGCCTTGTTTATAAGGGTCATTATAAAATACTATTCACAAAGAAAACTGAACATTCACTGAGCAAATTAAGTGACCCCATGGTTCCGTAACATGCTGGTGGAGCAGAACTCGAGGAAATGTTACTGTCCATCTTGGTGTATAACGGAATTTTAGTACCTGCTTTGTCTTCAGAAGCCAAAATTGCTGCTGTGGGTACTGTGTATACATGTGAGGTATGTGGGATTGAGCACAACTGAGAAGGATCATCTGTTCTGAACCCAGAAGTAATGACTGAATCTTAGAGAAGAAAATGAGGTTATTTTGTAAGACTTAGAGCATCTAGAAAAGTACAGAGCCAGGACAGCAGCATCTCTGTTTATCCCAATTTCCTAATTATAACAGTATTTGTTATCATTTACTCCAGGAATGACTATACCAGAAGAAGATGCTGATGTGGGACAAGGTAGTAAATACTGCCTCGTGGCAATAGGAAGGCTTCAGGTAATGCCAGTCTTTCCATTTACAAACTGTTTCTGAAAGCATGATCATTTTTCTGGTGTGGTTGCAAAAGATTTGCACACTATTTTGCTACTAGACTGTAATTTTTAACATGCCTCTAGTTTATACAGTGCCCTGATGTCTGTGCAGTCAGTGACTTGTCTAGAACTTGTCAGCAGAGCAAAATGAAACCGTGATTTCGTGCATATGTGTACGTAATCCAGTAACAACAACAGAGATGCTCCTGAGGATGAGTGTGCACAGACCTGCCATTCTTTAGGGTGTGTAGGGCTGGGATGTTGGAGAGAAATGTGAGAAATGTGGCAGTACAGGTGCTGCAGTGTGGGTTAAAGTGACCCCCAAAGCCAGTGATACGCTCCCTGCCGTTTTTCCAGTCATTCACTCTCTGACTAATCAACTACTTGAAAAACTGATTGCGGGAGTTACTCTGAAAATGGTAAAGATAAAGCAGTCAAGAGGCACTTGAGAAATCATAGCTTTATTCTCAGCATGTGTTATGTTATGCATTCAGATGAGATACGAGCTGAAGGAACTGGGAGAATAAAATTTTCCTTCCTTTTTGTGCAGACTGTTGCAATTGTTGTAGTGCCTTTCCTGCTTTGTGCATTGCTGGGCAGAGTTCACAGCTCTGAGCTAAAGCAGTCATGGTGAATCTCCTTCACCACAGCAGGGAGGCCAGTTTTTATCTTCCTGGTCTGGGAATTCTGCCATGGGTGAACATATTTGAGCCTCTTGCATGATCCTGTGCACTCGCTGCCATCTGCTAGGAGGGGATCACTCCTCCTCACAAGGTGGAATGACCCTTTCACAGGTGCCAAACCCATCTTACCCAAGGTGAGCAGCCTGCAAGTGTCAGCATGTCTGCAGAGTGACTCTCCATGGCCATGAAGAAGTTCTGCAGAAGTTCTGCAGGATGCGTTTTAGGTTAATCATGCTTTTGTAATCAAGAGTAATATATTCCACTAATGGAAAGAAGGAAGTTATGGGGGTTCATGTTTTACGACTTCCAAAGAAAGATGATTTCCAAGTAGTGTCAAAACATCTGTTCCATGAGAGGAGCCGTTGTGGTACGTGAGGGAGGGCAGGAGGAAGCTCTGTGGTGGGTTAAATCAGAAAGGAGTCAGGGTGCACAAATTAAAAACTCTTGCTCTGTAACAGCAGGTTGAAATCTTGCCATGCTAGCTGGCTAACCAGCTACAAGTTAGCAAAAAAGTGAGATTTTGCTCATTTTGCATTGTTGGCAGAGAGAGCTCTGGAAGTTGTAAGAAAATCAGTGGTGTTCTTTGTACCTCCAGTGGGAAAAAATGGATATGAAGTGGCCTGATAGCACAGATTTCAGGCAGAGATCTGAAATCGCATAGTTCTCTCTGGTGAGATTTGAGAAATATGTAGAGAACTGTGATTTTCATTATGATCAGCTGCTTGCTGGTCTAATATCCCCTACCTCAGCCTCTGGAGGACTTGGTTCACGTTCTGTAGGTGTTTCAGGTGAGGTTCATGTCACCTGAAGCATGAATGTTTAGTCTGTGCAGTCCTGTTGGTTAGGTCTGCAGACAATGGGTTGGTTTCCTGTCCTAAAATGAGTGGACTGCATTTTCCTCTGCAAGACATTCATTCCTGGTTGACAGAGATAGGAACCATGATGCCTGATGTGCTGCAAAGTGAAGTGAATCCAGCTGGACTTATATCCTCACTATATGCCTCCTTCTTGGGAACTTCTACTGTGTTTGTTTCTCTGCTGTGCTGTTAAGCCTCAATAGATGCCATGGGGTGAGATATTTGCCCTGCTAACTGGACTAAAGGCTATTCTGTCATCCATCTGTGCTGTTGTTTATTTTGCTTCCTTCAGTTGTTAGCAGTCTGCCAGCAGATTCTGCTCTTCAGCTGTGGGGTCAGATTTGGCCCTAGGTGACTGTGGTGTGGGCTTGCTTGTCCCCAGGTGACCAGCTCTCCCGTGTGCATGGACATGAACGGCATGTCGGTCCCCACGGAGTTCCTGTCCAGGCACAACTCTGACGGAGTCATCACCTTTGTGGACCCAAGGTGCATCAGTGTCATTGGCTACCAGCCCCAGGTCTGTGGCCACTGGGAATGTGGAGAATGGCTCGAGCTAATGCAGAAAATCCCGTTTGCAAGCATGAAGTATTTGTAGCTGATAATTCATACATCGTGCACGAAATGCTGTTTGTTTTTCTTTGCTGTCCATGCCTCTGTGTAGGGTATCGTTTTATACGTTTAGATCTGATTAAAATTCCAACAGCAGAGTGCTCTGAATCTTCCACAGCTTTCCAGTGAAGACATTTCTGTGATAGAAAGTTAACAGTGCTTGGAGAGAGTTTTAGTCCTGTAGACTTTTGATTCTGCCAGTCACTTGAACAGTAAGCAAACATAATTTGCAGCATCTATTTTCCTTTAGGCTTACATCTGCTCCTCTGAACCGGAGGCTAGTACAGGACTGAGCAGAATAGTAAATGAACTACAGCTCTCCCTCAGATAACTCCCAACAGTTGCAATTTAGAGGCAAAAGTAGTTCCTTGTTCATTTACTTATTCATATTTTTTTATTTTGGATTGCTTTATAATAAGTATTTTTACAAAAATTAGTGCCATAAAATGAGCTGTAGTAGCAGTAATCAGTCTTTTCAAGACACCATTTCACAGGTATTAGAAAATCACTTACACTTTTTTGTAAAAACATGGGGCGTGATGCCTACAAACCTTGTTTGTGTGGTTCATCCCAGATTAACTGAGCAGTCCTGTTAAGTGTGATAGATCTTGTGTTTGCAAGAATTACTTGCAGGTCTGCACGTGAATTTGTGTTGTGCTTTGTGGTTTTTACATAGCTTTATGTTTTATTCTAGGATCTTCTGGGGAAGGATATTTTAGAATTCTGCCATCCTGAAGATCAAAGCCATTTGCGAGAGAGTTTCCAACAGGTGCTGTGTCCTGCTTCTTTTGTTCCACACTTCAGTATTTTGTTATTATTTTGACCACAGAAGTAGTTTTTATTTTATAGTTCAAGGTATTTTTTTTCCGTTATGCAGGAGAAGGAGTGGCCAGATACAAAACAATTTGTTGGTCAGTTATCAGTCAGTTAAGCTGCATAATAAATGGTGGCTTAAGCTGCAGCATGGGTTGAGAGTATTTTCAGAAATAAATCTTCAAGTTATATGTATAATTTTTTTTTTGCTGCACAGGATGAACTGTTTTGAAGATGCCTGTATTGATCCCACTATGTTAAGTGGTAACCAAAATGATTTACCTTCCAAGATGGGCTGTTACCTCCCTCTGTGACGCTGGATTGTTTGTAACTGAGTTCTGTGGTAGCCTGATAATTTGATTTTTCATGTGCTTTAGTGGAGTTACACCACTTGACATCAACATGTAATTTGGCCCTTTTTCTCTATTAGAAATTGAAATGTACAGGGAAGTAATGAAAGAAATACAAGATACAGGAAGAATTACTGGTTTGGATTTTTACCGTGGGCCACATTTACATCAGCTGAATCAGTGACATTTATTCCTGGACTTTTCAATGCCTTTCCTGCTGTACCAGAACACCCAGCACAGGATGTTTAACCAGTTGCTGAGGCTCAGTTGATCTAAGTGGTTCCAGATTTTCTAACAACAGCCAGTAGCTCAACCAAGTTGTGTTGATCCATCTTGTGTTGGATGCTGAGATGTATTTTCAGCTGTGAAATGTGGATGTGAAGCGACTTCTAAATAATTTGTATAGCCAAGTGTTTGTTCAGGCATAGCATGCACAGACAGAGCCTCTGGGGAAAAACAACTAAATGCTGTGTCCCTAGAACAGATTGTGAAACTGAGGTTATGGTCTGTGCAGAAGTGTTGGAGATAGTGTAAGATATCAGTCCTCCTGAGCTGTTTGTGACCATCCCCGCCTTCAACAGGAACTACCAGCCCCATGGTCAACTGTACCTCCAGTTTCCTTGCACAGACTGAGTGCAAACAGCAGCCTTTTTAAATTCAAGATGTTGATTCATAGGCTGTGAGAGTTCAGTGCTTTCAACAGGTCACCACACCCAGAACATCTCCTGTGCCCCACCTTGGTTGGGGATGTGACGATACAGCTGAATCCTCCTGATAGGGATCTGTCACCAGGAGTCAGTTCCTGCTTCCCCTCTTCTCTCCTGCCTGCCCTCCTCCCCACCTTCCTGCTGCCTTGGTGCTGGCACGGATGGACTTGCTGGGAAGGCTGAGGCACTAATTCCTTTTCCATGGAACTTCCAGCCTGGGGCTGGTTCAGCTCCCTGAACTGGTGTCAGCGGCGCAGGAGCAGTGAGAACACAGGTGCTGTTTTTCAGTGGTGCCCAAATGATTGATTCCACTCATCTGTCCAAGAGACAGTGACAGAGAGCTGCTGGATAATGGCCCGTCAGAGATCCGTGTGCAGTGAATCCATCCAGGGATTGCCTGGGTCTCAGCAGGGCTGACTAATGAACATTGCAGTTAATGACTTGGTCCTCCCTGTGTTCACTGGAGGGAGATCAGGCCGTGGGAGGCTGCCAGTGTGTCCCTGAACTGGGCTGCTGGGGACTCCACTGTCACCACTCACTGCTAGGCATGTGCAGAAGTGATTTGGCTGGATCAGGGACCTGCACGATTTGCTTCAGGTCATACAGAAAGACAGCAGGAAAAAACGCAATTAGAAGTGAAAGTTCCTGCTCAATCTATGTCCAATCTATGAAAATGCTGTGTTGTTTCTTTAGCAGGCAGTGCCTTCTTGGGAGTATTTTTGTTCAGCACAGTAGCAGTGTGATTGGGGCTGTTATTCCCATCATGCAATGAAAGACTGAAGTAAACAGTTCAGCTTTGCACCAGGTGGTTTTTATTTCCAAAGAATATAGGAAAGTAAAGTTTAATCATTAGCTTTGAATTTTTTTGTGCTGGTTTGTTTGTGTGCTCTGTCTTAAGACAGTTCAGGATTTTCCCACCAGCAATATCTCTGCTTTATATATTATTACAGAATTACTGTTTGCTTAATCTGGGTTTCAGGGTAATAGATCAGTGCTGTTTGTTTTATTATTGTTAGTTCGGATTTAGAAATCTCTTAATTAAAAAGGTAACTGTGATTTCAAATAAACTCCTTTTTCTTTTTTTCCTAAAACCTGAAAATTTGACACTTCTGATTTGCTGACAGTATCAGAACCAGGCTGGTGCATAACAGAGGAGGGAGGGAGGGTTTTGCAATTTTTGGTCAATTGCCAGTATCTATCTCAGAGCTTTATTTCCTTGGGAAGATAAATTCATTCATCAGGGTGGGAAAAATCAGACCAGAATAAGATAGCCTCTAGGCTAAGATCAACAAAGACAGGTTAATATCAAAGGGTCCAGTATACAGCTATTGGATACCCAGTAGGATACTATTCACATTGCACACTCCACACCAGCTCTCTGGTTTCTACCCTGGGTGTGGTAGTAAAAAATAGCTGATAAAAGAATGTTGCTCACTGAGCTCAGAAAAACCCTGTAAAAGCATTATAAAAAACCCCCAACAAAACCATCCAAAAGTCACTTACTTGAGTAGGATTTTGAACTTTCCTGGGCTTTGTTAAAGCTTGTTGTGTCTTCTATTTGCATTCTTTCCATTTAGTCCTATATCCAGTTGATTAATTTGAAGTGCAAACCTCTGAAAAAACCAGGATTGGAACATTTTTCTTAATCTAATTGCTTGTCAATAAAGACAGAGGGTAAATAGTGGGACTTCTACTTTTAGAGAACACAGGCTGCAGATAGCTAATAAAAAGTAAATTCCAGATGTTAATGGTTAAGAATCCACAAGATGTGGCATTTATTTGCAGTAGACCTTCCCTTTCCTTCCTTGAAACAACCCTGAGATAGTCTGGAGGAAAAGCTGTAAAACATGAACAGAGATAGGCCAGGTAAGTGCCAGCTGAATGATTTAAAACCATGAAAGTTTTCTTCTGGCTTAACCCCAGATGGTTGGATAGCATGTGAAATGCAGTTGCAGGGCCAGTGTGAGAAGATTGCTTTGAACATACTTTAGTTGGCTGCTTCTTAATTCTCACGTGGTGCCCAACTGTTGACTTGAACAAAACTTCAGCTACCAAACCCAGACATCTGAATTCTTAGTTACAAACAAATAGCCTGTGCAAGCACGGAATTTATACTGTTAAAATGGACAGTGGCTTATAGGTGTTCTCTCCATTCAAACAGTGGCTCACTCTTTTTTCTTCTGAAAGCCAGAAGCAAGTGTTTCTTGTTAGCAATTTCCCATCCTAGTGAGTCTTTTAATATGTTTGGGGTGGGGGGAACCAACCCCTCCTGGTTTCTAAAAAAACCAAAAAATAAACACTATTGTGTTTAAGCATTGCCATAAATTTTGATGCTGATTTATCACATGTATTAATTGTATAGCTGGGTATCCAAGCAGAAAAGCAGTCAACCTCAGAATGTCTTTTCTTTAGGCTTTTATTTATGGTTTACGTATAAACATTTAAAAGGTCCTCAGTTTGGTTTCTGTCAATCTCTTGATAAGCGCTTCACATTAAAACGTTCTTAAAGTTTCTGTGTTAGGATAACAGCACAACCTGATGATTGTCCTGAGTCTGTATTCTTTCTATAAGCAGGCTGGAAGTTGGAATTTTATATGACAAAGCATGAGGATTTCATTCTGAAGGTGATAACTGTAAACATGGATAGGATTTTGCATATTCTCTCTGAATTAAAAATTGCTCTGCTGTGCCCGTAGCTATCTGGAATTCAAGTTTAAAATGCACCAGTTGCTGCTGTTGACTGTTTATTTGCACAGCAGATAGCAATCTCCTGTTATTAACCTTTCCAAATGGCTTTGCAGGTGGTGAAACTGAAAGGTCAAGTCCTGTCTGTGATGTATCGTTTTCGCACCAAAAACCGGGAGTGGATGCTGATCAGAACCAGCAGCTTCACATTTCAGAATCCTTATTCTGATGAGATCGAATACATCATCTGCACCAACACTAACGTAAAGTATGTGCCTGTCTGGGTGCTCACCTGGGTGGTTTTGAAGGAATTGTAACCATTCTTTTTCCCTGTAAAGCAGTTTTTTAACAGATACCTTTCGTTTCTCTGTAACAGTGTAGGCTCTAACAGGGTTTTGCTGCATCAGGAGATCTCCCAGTGTAGCCGTTTCTCTGTGTCATTATCCTGTGATGCTTCCAGGGCCTGGCTGCACTGGGGGGAAACGTCACTTATCTGTTATGTCATTAGACAAGGCCATTGATCTCAGTCCAGGCAGCCTTGAACTAATGCAGAGCTTCCAGCAGCACAACAGCTGTCCTGATACTGGAGGAAGGTTAGGCTGACTCCTGAGCCAAAAGAAAATTCTGTGTCCATGTTCATTGTGATCATACCATTCTGTACTTTTGGGCTCTTCTGCTTGAGCCGTGTCTGCTCTTATGACCTAATGAAGCTGGCAGAATTATTTCCTAGTAGGTTTGATTGGGAAGGGTTCCTGATAGTTTAGATTTTACAGAATATCCCCAAGTATGGGGATCATCCAACTCCTTATCTTAAGAGGGAAATGAAATCATCCTGTCTTGGAATTAATATTTTCAAAAATCTTTCATTTGGCCTCTTAGGAGGAGGTCACACTGGTGGAGGTTGATCTCTGTGGACCAAGCTGAGATTCTTTTGGAGCCTGCTGAATTCTCAGCCAGTAACTGCAAAACCTAATCTGGCCTTGATTGCTTTATGTTGTGAGGTTTTTTAATACTTGTTTCTTCTTTCAATATAAACTTAATCTATTCTTAAAACTAAATCTGCTTCTGGTCTGACCAGAGATTTTTTTGCCAACTCTTTATCTGAGAGGAAATTACTGGGTTTGAGATGTCAGCCTGTTAGACCATGTATCGGAAATGCTGAATGAGCAGTCTGCTGCTGGAGGTGCCTGCTGAGAGCTCTACTGCAAAACCAGACCCCTGGTGCTTTGGCATTGGAGTCTGGAAATGCCTCTGGGCGTTCCTTGTCTTGCTTCTTTGGACATGGCACATACCTGGAAGGGCTGTGCATTCACTTACATGAAACCCAGCATCCCAATCGTTTTCCTCTTCTTTGTTTTTTTCTGCTTACCCAAAAAGTTGGGCTTAAGCTGAGTATTTAAGCTCATTGAAAACAGGCAAATGTGTCTTGAAATCAGACAGTTTGTCTGCACTGTGCATCAAAATAGCTATTTCCACATTACTGCTGTCCCACAATACTTCTCCAAATGATTTGTATATGCAAAAATAAGCCTGCAAAGTAAAAAAGATCTTCTGAGATTTGTCCCAGGCTGACTTAATTGTGCTTTGTTCCCAAGAGGCCACGGATGAAAAAGTGGGGCTGGAGGCTTATGTTGTGTTGACTCTGGGAGTGCTTTTTTCTGAGCCTGCACTGTACAGTTCAGCTTGGCACCACTGTGATGAGCAGGACTGTGCCAGCTCCTGGCTGTGCTTCCATCTCTCTTGCTAGGTTTGAATAGCAACCCAGAAATGCTGACCTAATATGGAAGTTGCCTGCTGCTACTTTGACAGAGGATGTTCCCTCTTTCCTGTCATGTTGAAAATGTTCTGAAATGGGCAAGATACAGCCCATTATACTCTTGCTTTGGAATAGTAGAAAGAATGTATTATTTAGGCTGGTTTTGTTTTTCTCCTTATTCTCTCCCAGTTCTCAGATTTCCAAAGAGGATTTACTGTAAAGTACTGCAGTTCCTGCCTCTTTCTGGCTTTTTTTTTTTTTTTTTTTTTTTTCTCCCACATTTGGGGTCATGTTTTGACTTCTGATTTCCTAGCTGCCCTGAAGAGTTGTACGTCATGGTGTAGCTGGTGATTTCCAACTCCTCATTAAGCTGCTGCTGGGACTGGTGGTTTGGCAGCAGCTCTGGTGTGTGTGGCCATCCTTACACGTTCCTGGAAGGTGCTCTGGCTCCAGCAAGGTGCTTCCCATGGAGACCAGGCAGGGGGATGCCTTGCTCTGCCCAGCTGAAGGCACATTTTTTTTTTTGATCTGCCTATCACTGTGGTAACCTAGGCAGCCCCATAAAAAACAGGCTTGAAGTAGTTTAAGAATTCAGCATGAAATTGTAAAGGCAATGTAGCCAAAAAATCTGGGTTTAAATCAGTTTGTAACTGAGGATAGTTTAAAGCCACTGTGTGTCTGTTGATGGAATAGCTCAAGTTGGTCAGTGAGCAGCATTTTCCCAAAAGACTGTAGAGGGCAGTGATGATTCCAGTTGTGGAGGGATTCTTTGATTTTTACAGTTACTTGTTGACTTGGTTTGGTTGTTCTGTTTCTTTTTTGTTTTTGTTTTTTTGTTTGTTTGTTTTTTTGTTTGTTTGTTTTGTTTTTTTTTCTTTTTTTTAAATAGAGGTACTCCTTTGGAGCTTCAAACAGTCAAATGTCCAAACTTGCATTAGGTACAGAAAGATAAGGAAACATTAGGTTCAAATGTTCACTTAGTTCTTTGCAAAAAAAAAAAAAGAAAAGAAAACTTCTCTCAGTTTCACTTGAGTGTAGTCATCCAAGAGAAACTTCCTGGAGAAATGAAGCATTTAGCGTTTCACTTTTGTGCTGTGTTGGGCTGAAAAGAAGAGTCCCCTGTTTGACCACGTCTTCCTGTGTAGTTGGGACTGTTTGATTTCCAAAGAGAAAAAAAAATGTTATCAGTGTTTATTTATTACACAGATAGAGCAGTGTTTGAATAAAATAATGTTGTGGTGACAGGTTATAAAAAGGTCTTATATGTATATATATTTTATATGTATATACATTGAAATAAAGAAGAGATGTATTTTTCTGACCTGTGGGTGATATTGATGTTTCATTTTTGGAAGCCACAAATCTTGTGCTGCACTGTGTGAATTTATGAGTCCTGTGGTTGTCCTGAGTCTCAGGACTTCTCGTGTTGGAGACAGCTGGCACAGGTCGCTGCTGGAAGCAGCCTGCTGCATGAATCAGCCTGTTGGAGAGATGCTTTCTGCTCTGGATTCTCCTGGGCCAAAACACTAACGAGATCAACTATCCTGATAAAATTCCAGTTGGTGGTAGTGGTGGCAAAGACTTTCTCGTGCTCTCTGTCATCTGTGGTCTGTCTGATACTGGTGTTAGACAGACCCTTTTGCAGGGCTGAGCTGAAGCTCTAGGCTAAAAGAGGGAGATACTGAGAATTTCTGAAAGAGGATTTTACAACCACAGCCCCAAGTCTTTTACTGCTCTGCTTTTGTCCAAACCAGACACAGGAAGCACATGTGCCTGTATTATATAAAAATAGCTTGATAGGGGTGCAGTACTGTTGTTTCTCTCCCACTAAAGAGCCTGTTAATTTTAAAGTTCAGATTGTTTTTTGTTTACTCCGATGCCTGGAAAGGGAGCCCGTGACAGAGAGAGCTTAACATCCTGCTTTACATCCGCTCAAATGTCAGAAGAACTTCCACTCTATCTTCCTTTTTCCTCCATGTGTATTTACTAAAGTAAATTTGAAGTAACTATCCAAGCCTCCAGATTTGCTGAGCCATTCCTTGTCCAAGCCAAGGGCTTTCTCAGTTTCATAGTGAACCTGTGGGTCAGTACAGACAGAATCCACTCTTGACCCAGACAATGCCTCACTTGCTATGTTGGGTATCCTGTAGAGCCAAGAAATTGTTCATTTACTCCGTGAACCCCTGAAACTGAAAGTGAAACCAAGGACAGTTTTTGGGTTCAAAGCTAGAAGGTAACTTTGAGTTTTGCCTAAACTGATGAGAATCCCTTGTTGTGTTTCATTTTTGCTGTGCAGCAGTTGGGTGGCTGAAGGGACCTGCCTGTGTTGGCTGTCAGAAGGGCTGGTGAGATGGCAGGGCCTGAAGCAGCCACAGCAGCAGCACTGAGCTCTCCCTGGTCGGCTGCTCCATGAGTTGCTGCACAGTTTCTTTCAGGTTTCAAGCGCCATTTAAACCATTTTTGCAGCAGCAGCCAACAACAACAGAAGATGCTACCCTGGCTTTGCATTTCAGTCTTAATTAAGTGCAGTATAGCTTGCACAGAGTTCAGTAAAGATACACACAACTATTTGGATTTTATAGGAAATGGATTTTGGGAGGTTGTTCCCAAAGTTCAGTGCTGTTAACACAACGTGGTGTTTATATTGTACTGCAGCTTAATGAGTATTAGAGATGAAAGATAGAGAGGGGCAAAGGAGCACTAAGTTAGAGAAGTGCCTACAAAACAAATAACGAATGAGTGTGCTGTTTGGTTTGGCTCATTTGTATGTATATGGCTGAATCAAGAAAACATTCTTTATAAGGAACAGAGGAGAACCTAATGTGCTGTTTATTGACACACGCACCAAGTCGGTGGTAATAAAAACAAATGAAACAGTGTAATTAGCTTTCACGTTAACAACGGGATTTAATGGGTGTTTATTGTCCACGGGGTGGTATTTAGAAACTTCCCCATAGATTCCCCACGATTAAATTGCCTCCTGTAGTTCTTTTGGATAAGTTTGCATTTTATGCTTGGGAACAAAGAATGTCTTTGCATTCCAGAGGTAATTTTTAGGAATTTTCTGTTCGCTAAAATAATAGGGAAAATCCGTGGCTCTCTAATGGCATGGAGGACTGACTTTTTTCCCATGTAACTGCTAGGACAAAAGTTATTCCCTGTATTATGTGTTCTCACACCTTAAGGCTTGCAGCAGGCTTTTGGCCACTTACTCCGACCTGCTGTTTGTTGCAGGACACAGATTTTTGCCATGGAGCATAAAAACTGACCAAAGTGTCTTCTGGAAAAGCTTCAAGGAATAGCAAACTCTGTTACTTACTTCAGTAGCTTGTTTGAGTGATTCCTCACATTGCCACCAGTTTGTGTCTAATTTGTCAGTTGACTTTGTCTGTAGGTTTGCCTCTCAGTCCCTTGGCATTTGAATCTATTTCAAAATTTAAAAGAAGATTTGGATGAAAATCTAAAATTTAAGGCTGTGACTGAAAATACATTGTAATTTTCCAGAGTTTCAGATCCATGATCTTGCTATTTTGCAAAATCTCATCTATTCCTGCCTGTCCAAGTATCATCTCTCTGGGGAAAGACACACGTGGTGTGTAATTCCGGTTTTCTGGGTGATTTTTCCTTCAGAAAGAAGCCAGAAACGTGCACAAACTGTGGGCACTGTCAAGGATCATTTGCAAGTATCAAATGCAAGTATTTTGTCAGTTCAGCTCCAATCCTGTCCTAATCTCTGAGCTCTAGCATAATTGTGGGTGTTTATATATTCTTTGCTAACTGAGCCAAGAGCCCCACAAATATGAGTGTTCTCCCTGTGCATCTCCAGGTCAGAAGTTTTTTTGCTTGTTGTGACCAAGCAACAGAAAAGGACTGTTAATCAGAGGTGCAAAACATCTGGATAACTCTCCAGCTGCTGAGGTGTTCTGTCATTAGGTATCTTCCTGAAGAGCAAGCTTACTGTTTCCTTCAACAGAATCAGAGGTGGAGGGGTCTGATGTATTCATCATCCACATGAGGAAGACAATGGATTAAGAACAGTGAATTTTTAAGTCATTTATAAAGAGATGGTGTTCCATCCTCCATTACTTACCCACCCACTTACCTTTCTGTGCTATCCCAGCAGAATTCTTCCTGTGCCCTGTTGCATTCCTGTGGTGCAGGTTTTCTCAATGTAAAAAGCTGTAAAAACAGATGGAGCTCACAGGAAAGGATTTGGTAAATCATCTGAGAAATGTTTCACTGGGACTGTAAAATAGGAGACCATGACTATTCCTTTTTGTATCTTAATTGGTTTTTGTAAGAAAGTCGTTTTGTCTCCCTTGCAGACAACTTCAGCAACAGCAAGCAGAACTCGAAGTACATCAAAGAGATGGGCTGTCATCCTATGACTTGTCTCAGGTGAAATTTCTCAGATTTTTCTTTTTGTGCCTCTGATCATTTAAGATGTAAAACAACAGCAGATTTCAGCAAAACTAAAAGTACATTGTGACTGTCCCTGAATTCCTTTTTTGTCAAATATGGTAGAGGGAATTACCTTCCTCTGTGTATCTCCACAGGTGCCTGTTCCAAGTATACCAGCTAATGTTCACGAGGGTGGAAAGTCTGTGGAAAAGCCTGATGCTATCTTCTCCCAAGAGAGAGATCCTAGATTTGCTGAGATGTTTGCTGGAATAACTGCTTGTAAGTGAATGTCCCTGATGTTTAATTTATAGTACTGTGTTAAGCTTGGTTACATGATGTAGAGCACAGCTTCAAGAGAATGAAGAGAAACTGCTGTGTGGCAGAGAATTTTCTAAGCAGCATCAGTCTTTGGGACACTTCCTAGCATGTGTCATTAGTTGATTAGTTGATTAGTTTGATCCTAAAGATGATAGGAGTAAATTCAAAGAGGGAAGGATGGCTTTTGTGTCACCAGAGCTGCCTGGTTTTGATTCTCTTTTCATTTCACAGGGACTCCTTAGGCAGTGCTCCTAGATCTTAAATATACTGAGCAGAACAATTCCATTTCTAAGTGTATATTTTCTTTCTTAAACAGCATATGTAAATTTATTTCTCTAAATAGGGACATATTTCTCTAAAAAGGGACAAGAAAGTTATTATATAGTCTTAAGACAGGCTGCAGTTTTTTATCAAATCACCAGCTTTTGTATCAATGCTTTCAGAGTCATATGCTGCCAACAATGTGTTTCTTCTCTGGTCAGTTGAGGCATCTCCACTCATGTTACTTGGTTGTCAGGAGTCCTTGCTCTTTTTCCCACAACTTCTAAACTTGTTAGCAAGTTCTTCTAAGAGTGATGGGAGTCAGAAACAATATGTTGTTCTATATTCCTTGGAAATTACAGTGAGGACAGAGTCCATACTGATGCCCTCACCAAAGGATTTCCCAGCCCTGTTCTAAGAGGTAACAGCCAACTTGTCAGTCAGAGAGATGGAGCTGTCTCAGAGTAGCCCCAGCCTGTGCTGCCTAACAGACAGAAACCACTAAGACTGGCAGCTAAAGGGATCATCTGAAATATATCTGTAGGAAACCAGACTCGTTAATACCATGGCTTGTGGAAGAGCTCATTGATTGTTTATTGTTCTTAACTATCCTCACTGAAAAAGAGGAATTTTTACATTTGTTTTAAATAAATCAGTGTGCAAGTGTCATGCAGTGCAGGGAGGAAACAACCCACAGGGTTTGACTCCAGGGGTGTTGGAAGGTGACCTCACTGTTGGTTGGTTATGTCTGGATTGGCTTTTTCAATTGGAGAAGACATTGTAACTGCAATATGTACTTGATATTCTGTCCTGCTGTTGCCAGGACTTCTCTGCTATTCCTGTTCATCCTTGTCTGTTTACTTGAACAGTGGAGTCAACAGCTGAGGCCATAAAAGGGGTCCATTAGAAGGTAGCAAGACTCCAACCCTAAACACCAGAATATGTTTTTCCAAGCAAGAACATCTTGCTTTTTGGCTGCCTTGCTGGCTCTTTTTCAGGCAGCTCTCAGCTGTTTGTGGGGAGGGGTTAGGGTTAAGGGTGTTGCAAGCTGTGAGGTAGCTGGGAGGTTATGTTCATGGAAATGCCATTTCTCTTTTCATTCTTATCAATTTACAGGCTGTGCTTTTTTTGGGACATTCTCCCTCTCTGAATTTCTCATGGGAGCTGTGATCAAGGTCTCTTTTGAATGATAAAGGATGGTTCCCAGTTAGGGATGAAGTACCCTGTCCAAAACCAATATTGACAAGCCTGTGTGCTGCCTGCCAGACATTTATGTTATGTTGATAACCGATCTCATGCTGTAAGAACATGGGCTGACACAGGGAGATTGCTGCTATAATTGCATGTAGTGGCCACATTTAATTAAAACCCTAAAAGTTGGGAGAGGAAGCCTGGCTTTACTGGTTCATGCAAGTGATTTGAACCATGGGATGATGCAGTTCTTAGAGAGAGATTCAGTCAAGAGGCAGAAATGTTGGAAATCCTGGTCCTGCTGGGGGAGGGGACATCATTGACCAGTACAGTGGTAGAGTTTAGAGAGAAGCAGGTAAAATTCACCAAAAAAAACCCCCAAAAAACCAGTGCTTTACCAAAGGTAAGAGCAGAGAATTGTGTGAGAAATCCAGAGCAGAAATACAGCTGGGAGAGATGTGGGCCAGATTCAGAGGCTAAAGAGCATTCAGGGTAACTCAGGAAGGAGAATTAGCTGCTTGCTATTAGTTGAGCTGTTCCCTTTGTCTTGGCCTCATCCTGTGGCACAGACCCTGGTAGCTGCCATGGCAACTCTGCTGCACTTGAGGAATTCCAATTCATTTGGGGCACTCTCAATTTTTCTGGTGAGTTGTTCTCAAATATCTAAAGCACCCGCAGGATTTTGGCTCAGTCTCTTCCAGCCCTGAGAGTTTGGTGTCCCTGCAAAGGGTGGCCTTAGAAAATGGGGCATTTCATGGAAGAATGACATTGTTGCGGAAAAATACAAATTCATCTGTCCTTTTCAGATATAAGCCAACCCATTCTCAATTCTTCCTAGTATATACACAACCTTCTCTACACCTTGTCCCTGTATCTCCCTGTTACTTTTTTTAAATATGAGTTTTGCAGCCCAGCCTTGGTTTCTGGGCTGGGCAGGAGGTAGCCGGGGAGGAATTTCTACAAATTTCTGCATTACAGAGGACAAGCAATGCCAGCTTGCATCAGTGACATCCACACTCCCTCTCTGAGGCTCCTGTGAGGGAATTTGAGGTGACTTTTTTCTTCTGAGAGGCAAGCTTAGGTTCTTGTTAGGAACATAATGTAAGAACAACTTAGGTAACAGAGAAGAGCTGGTGTGTGTTGGAGGCCTTTGGTGAGTCACACTCAGGAGGTCTCTAAAAGCTAGGGAAAGCTAAAAAAATTTCGAACACCTAAAAAATACTTGTTACTTGTGAGTTGAGTGGGCCTTTTGTCCAAGAGAGCATCTTGTGAAATGAGTGGGAATCTGAAAAGAGCAAAGGGGAAAATGAGGGGGCAGACTTGATTTCTAGGCCTGTCAGGTACATAGCAACAAATGGTTACAAAACCATCAGTGAGTTGCAGGGTGTTTTGCACTTGAAGGGGAAATGGAGAAAGTGAATAAAGGCTGGTGTAGCAGACCTGTAAATTATTTTAAGAGAAGTAGTAGTGAGATTTCCCTGGGCTTTGGAATAATCCAGTACCAGAAAATTAAATTAAGGGACCAAATGGTGCTGTTCACCCAGTCTCGTTTCATTCCATTAGAGATTGATCTCCAGTTGCCACATTAAGGGTAGGCTATCAAAGCTAATGGCATCTCTTTGTGCAGGTTATTCACTACACTCATTTGTCTTCCACCCCTCTGGAGTGCTTCCATCCCATTTCACGGCTCACCCAAGCCACACGAGGACAGAAAATTCCCACAGCAGAGCTGTGTTTTGCCTTGCCACAGCTCAGGTGTGCAGGTCTGGTGACACTCAGAAGCAAAATGCCTGTGATGCAGGTGGGGCTGCAGGTTGTCACCCCGAGATGAGTAGGCAATGCCACCAGGCTGGCCAGGGAGGTGGTGCTCCTTAGGCTGTCCCAGAAAGCAGATTGTCAGCTGGTTAGGAGAGAGCTCTTGGACACCCTTCCTTGGGTTCTTTAACCCAGCAGAGTGGGAGCCCTCATCTGCCATCTCAGTCTGTGCTAACAGCAGAGGGGCTGAAGGACTTTTCCTGGTACCAGGAATGTACTTCACCTGAGCCACAGATGTGCACATGCATCACACCCTCTTTGGACCAGGCTTGTTTCCTGTGCCATCCCTCCATCCCCTGGGCAGACCCTCACACCTCCCTTGTAGAAAAGCTTTATTTCTCTCTCCAGTGCCTGGGGGCTGTGCTCTGTCCAGTCAGGAGCAGCTTCCAAGCAGGTCTGGGCTGTGTGGCCAGAGGGCACAACCAGCACAATGTTCCATGCAGACAATGGCATTAAGGGGACACAGCCTACGAGGAGAGCATGAAGGAGACACAAACCAGCTGTGCCTCTGGTTTCACACTGAATTGTCATTTTGTGTCATTCCCAATGTGTTCCACAGGGCTCCTTCATGAAGCTTGAAGAAGGGAGGAAAACAAACATTGCAATTGTCTTTAAATAATTTTTTCTTCATTATCCATCCCCTAGATTAATTCTTTTTCTGTGATTTGTTTTTCTTTTGTAGCAGATAAAAAAATGATGGCCTCTGCATCCACAGCAGGAAACCAGCAGCTTTACTCACAGGGAAGCCCATTTCAGCCAGGACACTCGGGAAAGACTTTCAGGTATTTAGTGCAGATCCTGAATGTATCAGTTTCTGTCTGAGAAGTGGGGACTGTCCCCCTTCAGTGTGGTGGAAACAAAACCAACCCAAGGTGCAAGAGCTTTCTTTACATGAATAGATTTTACTTTGTGTACACTTCACTGCTGGTGGTGTTTCAGCATTTACACTGGGTTTACAACCTGAGATGATTTGGGTATCTCTCTTAAAGATACTGGCTGGTAAATATTGCAGTGTTATTGTAATTGGAAAAAAGCAAAGAGGCAGCAACAAATTCTGAAGGGAAATAACTCTGAGAGGTGACAGGACAGGGTCAGAGATCTGAGGAATATTCAGCCAAGCTAGGAAAGTCCAAAGATTTGTTTTGCACTTACAGCTGTCACTACAAGGCTGCCTAGAAGGGCACTGATGTGGGCACCAAAGGGAATAGAGGGGTGCTGCCTCCATAGTCCCAAGTGAGGACTGGCACAGGGGCATGAATACTCTTCTAAGGCAGCTTCCAAATACATGTAAGGTGGTGGTCTGGCATGTTCCAAGGCATTTTTGAGTTATTCTAAGTGTGTGTGATTGCCTGCCAGCTGGCAATACAAGTTCCAGTTGCTTTTGGAGAGTGATAACAGCAATCATGTTTACCTTAGTGCCTTGTGATGTCACCACTGTCTTAGTGGAGTTTCATTCTCCTGTTCAAACCAGCCAGGGCTGTGAAAATGAAGGAACAGCCACTCAGAATCTGTCAGTTCTGACAGAAGACATTGGCAAACACTGATTTTATTTAAACCAATGTGCTCTTAAAGTCATAATTGCTAATAATCTCAGTGAAGAGAAATAAGATCCATGTGAGCGTGTTTTCAAAAATGGTCAAATTAAAACCAAGTATAACTTGGGGAGATATGACAGTAAATTAAAATGTCTTTTAATTGGATATTGTGTATTGCTGGATGACTGATTTGCCATCAAGGATTTTGGCTTGTGTTCTGTTCATTTCCTTTGCTAATTCCTGATGTTTAACTATAGCTTTTTTCCTGCTGCTATTCTGTTACATCAAGTGATGATTTGCATTTCTGCCAGCTCTTCCACTCTCAGTGAACTGTCCTCTGTACAATCTCCAGCCTGGCCCATTCACTCACAGCCTGGCAGCCTCTAGGCACTGTTGTGCAGAATCCTGCTTTCAAAGTACAGCTCCAGATACAACAGGAGGCTCAGACTTTCCAAAGTCCAAGCTCCTTAGATGATGGGGCTTGCCAGTCCAGCTGAGAAGGTGTTGGCAGTAGGGCCAGCCCTCCCCAGCAGCTGCTGTGTGCTCCAGCCAGATTTAAAGGGACTTTCTG
Organism: Illadopsis cleaveri; assembly: GCA_013399915.1. NCBI lineage: Eukaryota > Metazoa > Chordata > Aves > Passeriformes > Timaliidae > Illadopsis > Illadopsis cleaveri. The sequence goes on along the minus strand of VXBB01005684.1, from coordinate 462,193 downwards.
GTCTACATTTCCCTCTTTGGAGACTCTGATAGCATAAAATAAAAATAAAACAGATTTGAAAAAAATGAGAAAGCTTGACGAAGAATTTCTAAACATATACTTTGCTTTTAGGCAGTAAGAAATCCAGAATAACAACTGCCATATTCAAATGCCTGCCACGTTTTGCTTACACTCTGGGAGGGATTCTGTCAGCCTTTTCTGAGGATTCAGATTCCTGCTTTCTCTCTGCTCAGCGTTGTTTACTTCTTTTCCCAATCTGCCCTCTTGTCCCTCTGTAAGATTGTGAAAATAAACAATAGGGAAGGGATTGGAGAAAAGAACAAGCTGTTTCAGTGGATCCACAGAAGTGGTTTTGTGTACTGTCTTCATTTCTATTCATTTATATGTGACATGTAGAAAATATAGTTTTATATATAAAAGTACAGTCACAATGTGTGGTTGTAGACTTCCATGAGAATAAAATGGTGAAGTGGAGCAGTTCCTACATCATTTTTTTCTTATAATTAGGAGTTTCTGGGTATTTCTCTGTAATGAAATTCAGTAAGTAGGAAACAGCTCACATGTAAAAAAGTTCCTTAAAATAGTATTTTTTTATTATTGTTAGCGTTCCAAAGTTACTACATGAGTTTAACTTTCTGTCTGGATTATTCTTTTGCCTGTGTATATAACTGCCTGTTCTTCTTTAGCATCAATTGGTGAAAAAAAGGAATTAAAAGCCCTTATTTTTAATATGTAGCACGTAATTCTTCATTTCCCAGGCAGGAAACAAATAAGGAAGTGCTTATAAGTACCATATTTTGTGCTCATCTTCATTTAGAATGGCATTTAAGCAAATACTTAAATACTGTCGACTTTAAGCACAAATTTGTGATGAAGTACCTGCTTGAATGCTCTCTGCAAGCCGGATTTTTAATGCATTAAATGTTAAACTGGTGTGGGGCTAAGTGTGTATGCTCCATGTGTGAGACTGTTTTTATTCTCAGAAGCCCTTTCCAAGAGATTACTGGAGTCTAATTGAAAATAATTTTTCCTGCTGTGTCTATTAGGTCTGATATTTAGAATGCCAGTATGTTTTATAGTTTTGTGAGGGTTTTCAGTCATTTTTCTTATCGAGACAGATTGAATAATTAGTTTTAATGTATTGTCAATATTTCTTTATCTGGGATACAATTTGTGCATTGAGCATACGCCCTACAAATGAGGCTCTGTGTCTGTTCTGAACCCTTAGTTCCTCTGTGGTGCACGTGCCTGGTGTCAACGACATCCAGTCTTCCTCCTCAACCAGCCAGAACCTGACACAGATATCCCGGCAGCTCAACCAGAGCCAGGTGGCCTGGACAGGAAACCGCCCTCCTTTTCCAGGACAGGTATTGATTTCCTTATTTTCACAGTCATTAAAGATTTCCACTCTCTGTGCTTTTTACAGAAGTGTTAGTTAACCCATTTATGTAATTAATTTGTGGTTGGGGACAAGCTGTGACAGTGTGAGCACCTGCCCTGTGGGTAACTGCACTTGGTTTGGGATGGTGGTCAGTGGCTGCACTGACCCAAACCCCACTGGAAGGTTTTGTCCTGCATTTGTTTCATGTATGCACTGGATGAAGGAAAAAGGACAGATCTTATGCTTTAGTATTAAGCCTGTGAACTAAATCTTTCTTGGACCAGGGCCTTGCACCCAGCAGTGTTACCCACCATTATCAGGGTGGGCAGAAGGGGCAGCTACAAATCCAGGCATGGACTGAGAGCAGAGCTGCTCAGCCTGTTGCCCCTCCATTAGCACTGCCCAGTGTAGCTTACACTGTTGTGTGCTGGAGGAAACAGCACATGCCTCCATCAGATGCACTGTGCTTGTCAATGTCAGCCCAGAAATCACCTCTTGTTCTGCGTAACAGTTAAAAAATGGTTTGAAACTCCATTAAAAGACAAATAATACGAAGTAATCAAATTTGATCTTAATAGTGCTGCTCTTAATCCTGAGTTCCCATTGTTTGGCAGGCTGGAATGGCATGTTGGAGTGGTCACTAAATAAATTTTCAATAAGTAAATTGTTTCCACATTAATCACTGATTATTCCCAGCCCCCAGGATGTCATGGTTATCTGTCACACCTGGTTAATGAAATTCAGTCACAACATTAACTCATTTCTCCAAATGATATGGAAGGTGCTGAAAATGACTAAAACAAATTACTCATCCCTCTTACTGCACAAATTCTGTCCAAGTCAACTGAGTTTGTATGTGAGTGTAAGGAAATTGGAATTAATTCTTCCATCTTAAATAAAGTAAAATGGAGCTAAACCTTGCAAAAGTGACATGCCAAGCTCCCACTGCCATTGTGGAAACCTTCAGAAATGTTCAATTTCTTAGCTTGGAACTGAGCTGAAGACTTAGTAGCATCTTACACGTGTTATATGCCTGTTGGGATCTGTTTTCCTCCCCCAGCTCCCCTGCATTTGCCCAAAAATCATAGAATCATTAAGTTTGGAAAAGACCTTTATGGTCATCAAGTCCAACCATTAACCCACTGCTGCCAATTTCACCACTAACCCACATCCCCAGGTGCCACATCTACACATCTTTTAAACACCTTCAGGGATGGTGACTCCATCTCTTGCTTGGGCAGCCTCTTCCTGTTCTTGACAACCCTTTTGATGAAGGACTTTTTCCTGCTGAGAAATGATGGGAAGTGGCTCAGTGAGCCCTTCTGCCAGCTACCTCAGTGCCCTTGGGTGGATCCTGCCCAACCCATGGACTTGTGTGTGTCTGAGTGGTGTAGCAGGCCACTAACCTTTTCCCCTTGGATTGTGGAGGCCTCATTCTGCTCCCTGTCCCTCTCTTCCATGGAAGAACAGCTTCCTTTGCATGCACTGATTGCCAGTAACAGTGCACATCCCTACAGGTATCCAGAGATGTAATCACCTTTAATTTCTGTTTGTGGGGTTGGTTAGGCAGTGCATTTTTCTTGGGACTGCTGGACTGACTCATAATGTGGGAGATGGTTTATAATCAGATTCTGTCTGTGCACTATACATTAGCATTTGACTTTGGATGGAACACTTCACTCCCTTGAGTCTCAGTGTACCAGTTGTACATGTCTCAAAGCAGCCTCTGCAGTGTTTAATCATTCGTGTAACATTCTGGGAGATCCTCTGACAGAGCCATTATGCAGGTGAAATGACAGCAAGCTGGATTTTTGTACCTTTGAGTTAACTCAGCTGCCCAGTTAAAGCACTGTTAGACTGTTTCTTCCCTTCTGCCAGGACTTGGTGATTCACCCTTCCAAGCCTTTCACAAAGCAAAATAACTGCTGCCTATACTTCATAGGCAGGGAGAGAAAGCAGCTCATTAGCTTTGAAACTTCCTTGGCCATTTAGTCCCAAGCACTGGAGACTGTGCTCATCTGAGACCTGCAAGACATTCAGATAACTGATTTTACTGTGGCACTGCAAAACCAATACACCTGGAAAATAAAGATGAATTCTTGATACCTGTTGTGTTTGAGATTAATCCTCATAATAGTGGTGAAGGAAATCTTGGTTTTCCAAATAGCTCTGATACAGAGTGCATGTGAGCTAATCAGCAGGAGAGCTGTAAGTGTCGGTTTATAGTCTGTTGTATTCCTTCTGCAGCAGTAAGGTGGCTTGAACAGAAATGAAATATGGCTGAGACAGGATAAACGTGCCTGTGGGCATCCACAGAGTTTATTTAGTCTTTGCTTTATGTTGTAAGAAGTGATTCTGCTGTGCTGTTCCCCAACAATAAAACTTTTTCCTTCTTTTACCTCTTTATTCCTCAGCAAATTCCATCTCAGTCTGGCAAGGCTCAGTCATCTCCCTTTGGCATTGGGACAAGTCACACCTACCCAGCTGATCCCTCCTCATACAGCCCCCTGTCCAGCCCTGCCACCTCCTCTCCAAGTGGGAATGCCTACTCCAGCTTAGCAAATCGAAGTGCCGGCTTTGGTGAGTTTTAAATGGTGTAACACAGAAATGCACCTAGAAATGAAACTCTTCAGCATTAACTTCATTAAAAATCTTTCAGTATTTAATCAGTAAAAATTGGTTTTTATTATTCTTTTGGTGGGTCAGTTGGGAAGCCCAGGTGATGAAAGGGTTTTGCTTTCTGCTACTGCATAGAGAGGAGAGAACTGACACGTTCTCTCTATGCTGCATCTCCTCCACATTCAACACACTTCAAAATATTGTCATTTTATGGTATGAGGAAACTTTCTTATTTTTTCCCAGTAAATGGTGTCCTGAAAGATGCAAAATTAGCTTATATCACCAGTAACCGTCCTCCCAAATTACGGTCAGCTGGTTCAATTTCTTTTTACTTCTCAGGAACACCTAAAAGGCACAAATTTGCTTTTTTTTTTTCATTTATCTTCTTCTTCATGGTGGTGTCCTCTTGCACTGAGATTGCACGTTGGAGTTTGGCTGAAAACAGGATTTATTTTGTACACCCAGTGTTACTAACCTAATCAGAGTAGGTGCCATGTTTTGAAATGGTTTTCTTTTCCTATTACATGCTAATTTGGTGGTTTTCAGACCGTGACCTGGTAGGTAACCCCTTGGTAAATTTTCTACACTCCACCAGAAGAATAATATTCAAGAGTAAAAAACATAATGGATTCCATGAAAAATGTCACAGAGTGATAATAATGTGCAATCCCAAAAAGCACAGGTAGCAGTGTGCTAATGTGTGTTGTTTGCTCCTGTCCCTGGGGAGCAGATCTGGCACAGACCTGTGGCAGACGGGCCCCACCAGCACAGACCTGTGCCTAGAAAATAGGCTTTGAGGTGAAGCTCTTCCCACACAGCTTATTCCTCCCTCCATTTCCATTTCCACCAGGCATTGTACATTTGTTTATGAGACAGCCTTGCATTTCAGGCTTAAGCTACTTGGCAAGGACCCTTTCACTTAATGAGAAACATCTCCTGACCTACATCAGTTTGGGTGCTATTAATAACCCAGCCTTGATGGAGGGGAACGGCTTCGGCCGCCGGCTGGCAGGAGCTGTTCTGCTGAAAAGAAGCATCATTTGCTTCACTCAGTTAATTTCAATGTGTTGCTCTGAGGGGAAAAAAAATAAAAACAAAACAAACTTGCAGCTTGCTTTTATAGGGTAACTTAGAGGAATTTTATTTTGGCTCTTAAAAATGTCCACAGGGTTTTTGAGTCAGCTGAATTACTGGTTGTAGTAATGTCAGTAAGGGAAGAACTGTAATCATCTACTTCAGATGTGATAGAAATGCATCATTGCAGCCCATTTACTTTCCTGTAAAACCTTCCCTTTATCTGTTTTGCATGGCTTAGCTGGTAGTCAAAGGGATTGGGTTAAATATGTGTCTGTGTTTTCTGAAGTCATAACTGTGAGTAGTGGCTGATTTGACGTGGCTATCAAAGACTTGGCATAGCACAGGTGTGGAATTTTGGCACAGGAAATTTGGCACCCTTGGCAGAGGATGCTGGTGATCGGGAAGAACCAGACATGCACAGCTCAGTCCTCTGCTGTGAGAGGGAAATAGGCAAAAATAGCTGGAGCAGTTTCAGAGAAAAACATTAACAAGAAAAAAGAGAAGGAAATGTTTGGAGGAAAAGCATAAGCCTGGTGGCAAGCTTTCTAAAAATGCTAATTCTTTGAAGGAGATGCTGTAACTAATGAATGGAAAGTTATCCAGAAATATTATAATTCAGTGGCAGTCTGTAGAAATGCAGGGTAAAATGAGTCCAGCTTAAGTGTAATCTGTTACTGTACTCATGAAAAATGTATGTGTAATAGGTAACCAAATTATTGTGTGGCAACTTGCTTTTTCCCTGGTAGACCATTTAGAAGAAATTAATCTCCTTGAAGTCGTCATTTTAAGTATATTTACAATAAAGCCTTGCTATTCATGTTATTCTGTCAAATGTAAATGGCCTGAGACTTTTAGGAAGGTATCACCATATTGACAGGATAATAATTTGCTATGAACTGCATATTAAATCAATCACTTTGCAGATGTATCACTGGAGGACAAGGCAGTCCAGCAATGCCTGTGTTTAATCAGCAAGGCTGTTGTCTGTTGATCATATGGTTTCTACATCTGCTTAAAAAAAATCCTGGATCTGCTTACATGCTTCTTAGATGAGTAGCAAACTCTGTACCCACTGCTCTGCAAGAATTCAGTGTTTGGAAGAGAAACAGCATTCAGATGGTGAAGTTTGGTTTTTAAGTGAAATGAAAAATACTCCTTGTTATTGATTAAAAAATGATGGGGAGATGCTTAACAATTATCTTCCAGTGCCTGGCTCACCATGTCACTGTGTTTTGCAGTTCATGGCTGTGCAGACGTGGCCCTGAGCTTTGCTCTGGGGTTGAAACTCCCTCCAGCTTCCTCCTCCCAGGGCTAGTGTCACTCAGGGCCTTTCCCCAAGGCTCCTTTGCAAATCCAGGCACTGATGGATGCCACCCCAAAGCAGGCAGATGTTTTGGAGGAGCTGCTCTCTGACTTGTCCCTTTTCTTCCCCCATGCAGCTGAAGGTGGCCAGAGCAGTGGGCAGTTCCAGGGGAGACCGTCCGAAGTGTGGTCGCAGTGGCAGAGCCAACACCACAACCAGCAGAGCAGCGACCAGCACTCACACCCACAGCCCAACCAGACCGAGGTGTTCCAGGTGAGCAGTGGTCAGTGACACCACAGTCCCTCTGAGGACCCCTCAGTTCTGAGTTAGAGCCGTGGCCCTTGAGGATCAAGATGCAGCAGGGCCTGGAGCACTTCCCTCCCTGCTGCTGCGTGCTGCCATAGGCCTGCACTGCTCTTAGCTGCCCTTAGCTGCTGAGGTAATTTGTGTTTCTGCCACACAACAGCATCTTTGCTGATGTAGAGCACTGTTTTCCCTTCTCCCTGCACCCTCTTCTTAGGGCTTTCATCTTCTGCAGAGACCCCATGAAGTATTCCCAAGTGGAGTGTCTTTCTTATCCTGGTGCTGGCCTCTGGCATCTCAAGTTCAATTAGATATCAATGTCATTCTCTCTGACAGTTCAAGCAGGAAAGGAGTCTGATACTGCATCGAAGATAGTGGACAATAATTTTCTTGGGCTAAACACAGTCAGATATCAGATAGGTGGTAAACAATCATCTTCAACTACCTAATGAACTATAATTCTGAGTCTTGACTACAGATAGCAAAGTCAAGTTGTCTAATAACATATCTGTCCTTGTATAACTGGTTTTTAAATTAGGTGAAGAATACAGTTTACAAGAAAACAATGCAGATAAATGCAGGAGAGACAGTTCCAGCCCCAAGCAAGGTTTAGAAGTACAAAGGTGCCTCCTTGTCTTCTGGAAAGTAAATTCACCTGCAAGACTGGGCTCATGTGCAGCTACTCACAAGAACGCTGCAGAAGAGCTGTGAGCATGGGAATATTCCATTGCTTTCACCCGAGATCAAGCAACAGCTCTTCATCTGGAATAACTGCCTCTTAACAAACTTCTCATGAAGGTAGTAGGAAGGAGGACCATGGGATAAAAGGAGATCAGAGCTCTTGGAGCTGACCGTGCATTTGGAGGGAATTAAGAAACTTGGATGAGTTTAAAGGCCTCCAAGAAGTTGCTTGGATTGTGCCCAAAGTCAGCCCTGAGTTAGCTGGGCTTAAGGAAAGAGGCAGACTGAAGAGGAGACCTTGCTGGATCTGTGCCTTAGGAAACTTTGCCACAGAGGCCCCAGCAGTAGAAATGCCCTCAGAGATGGAAATGTAGACAGGAAGGGGCAGCTACACTTCCCTTTGGCTGGGAGAGAATGTGGGAAAACATCAGATAAATCCAAGTTTTGGTCAGAAAATGAAGGCAACTCAGACACTGCCAGTTGTGTTCACAGTCTCTCTCACCACATTGACAAGGGTGCTGTGAAGATTTCAGAGGAACTTCCCTGTACGCAGCAGCTCTCAGTTCTTTCACAGAGCAGATCCTGTGAGCTTTCTTACTTGTTTTTTTGGTTTTGTTTTATTGTGAGGATAATGAGCCATCCCTGGCAAGACTTGGCTTTGTGGTAAGAGCTTATTATTGTAAGGGCTGACAGGAAAAGCAAGCATAAACTCTGGTTTTCCCAGCAAGGGATATCTTTTCCCTGTGGCTTCAGTCTCCGGCTGAGAGGAAAGGTTGAGTGTTTTTTGAAGCCTCCTGCAGAGACCTCACTTGGCTCAAGACACGTGAGAGCAATTACCACGAAATCCCATTTCTCCTGAGAAGTTCCTGCTATTTCCTCTGCCTCTGTACATTCATGAAAGCTGCTTGGGCACCTTGTTAGCTGGGAGGGATGTCCAGTCTTGAGTGTTCCACAGGGCAGTGTTCACCTAGAGGGTGCTGGCAAGGAGGTGAGAACTTGCAGTGAAACCAGAGAGTTTGCTTCTCTCCATATGGAGCTCCCATTCTAAGGGGAGCTGTTTCACTCTGGGAGAAGCGGGAGGCAGCTCAAATGTGTTTTATTTCAGAGGAGCAATCCAAAACTTCTCCCCTGCTTAAGTCCCGCCTCTTGTTCAGAAACAGTCCAGCAAAATATAAGTAGCACATAGACTTTAGCCCAGCTCTCTGCACAGGCCTGGTTTTCACCTTATTTACCTAAACTTGGCCTTCTCTGGTTTTACACTGAAAAGATGAACAGGAAACAGTTGGTGTCTGGATAATGTGTTGGCAGGTAAGACTTCACTTGGATTTTTCCTTATCGTGCAGGACATGCTGCCGATGCCGGGGGATCCGACACAGGGAACTGGCAATTACAACATCGAAGATTTTGCTGACCTGGGCATGTTTCCACCATTTTCCGAGTAGCTTGTGAAGCAGAAATGGAAGCTCTTCTTCTCCAAGGCCAACTCAGTGTAATTTTGGCGCTGCTTTTTCTGTGTTGCATTTCTGTAGAAGCTACTAAACCAGAAGACACGTTTCTCACGTTTCAGGTAGTGGTGTAGGGCTTGCTCTCTCCTCCTTGGGGTGCATCAGTGCCGACAGAGGAGCTCCAGCACTTGTTAGTGTTCATTGACAGCTCCATTGTTTTTTTTTATTTTATTGTCATCTACCTCAGAGATAAAAATTTTGCTTGTTTTTTTTTAAAAAAAATCTCTGAGTCTCAAATATTTGAATGTGAATGGTACATAATATTTCCTTTGAATGGTAATTTTTCAATAGATAAAGTAACAAAGACTAACAGAGAAAAGGTAAGGTCATGTCTCGTTACAGTGCCTACCGTGCTATTTTGATGCCTTGCTTTAAGCTTAAGTTTCTGAAAGCAGACACAGTATTCTGTTTTCTTTGATTCTTGTAGGTTTTAGGTCACTTTAAATGTTGATATTAAGCAACATAATGTAGGCCTCTCTCACCAGAAGATTCAGCTCTGCCTTTTCTAACTTAAACTTGAATGTGTGTACATTTTGGTACTTTATGTATATCTTGTGCTGTATGAAGTGATTTCCTGTACTGATTTCTTTTGCCTTTACAAAGGGTCCATTCTGGAGTGTACTGAAAAGGTTAATGATGTATGTGAAGGATTTGAGTATCGTGGGAGTCTCCATCACTTCACATAGGTGTTCTTACTTTTAATTCAGGTGGTTCTCTATTCAGAACAAACATTTACTTACATAAGCTATTAGTCTGGTTTTGCACTGAATTGAGGCCTATAACCTTGTACATTTCTCACTGGCTGCTTTAATTATTATTGTTCTTGCTTTCCCAAAAATATTGCCTCTTAAAAAATGACTGTAAACACATCGAGATTGCATTTTCTATATTAGCTGCATTACCTTTCTGTGAAGTACTTTTTTATACTGTGAAACCTCACATTTTAACAGTGCAAGATGATGGCCTGTTACTAGGAAATCATTTGAGCTCATTTGCTGCAAGCAGTGAGATGGTTTTGTAGTGCATAATTTTTTTAGAGTGAATTGGTAATAGGTGTTGATTGGACTATTGTCCACTGCATACACAGTGATAACTTGAATTTTTGCTTGGATTCCCAAGCTGGTAAGCCCTGTTAACCCTGTTCCATTAAATATGGGATTTTCAGCTTACCAAGTTTGTTGAGGACTCTTGACTGCTCTGAATGCCACATTGCATTTTGCTTTTCCACAGAGGTAAGTTAATCACCTTCCTCTTGGGCGAGTCACCTGCCATATGTCTTCATCAGAGATGTGGTAGGAATCTTCTTGTTTGGTATTTCATATGCATGATGTGTTACGGAGGTTGGATTGTAAGGATTTTATCCTGATCATTTCTTCTGGGATGGGAGGAGAAGGAATCACTCACAAAACCCCCAGGTCCTGCATGCAGGTTGTTCATAACCTTTGAGGTTGGATGTTGGTAGGCAGCCTCTGCAGAGGAGGAAGGGGCAGCTTCTCTCAGCTTTTGGACCTTTAGGGGCCATCACAGACCTTGAAAGAGCAGCCCCAGGGCATAGCCCCCATCCAGAAGATGTCAGTGTGTGCAGCAATGCTTAGCCTTCACAGGATTAAGCTCTGCCTTCTCATAGCCCCTCTCGAATTCTGGGGTGTCTGAGAGTGGGGACACAGTGCACATCACCACAGTCCGTATTTTTGGGATAAGATCCTGGAGAGCAGGCAGGCCCTGCCCCACAGCCCCTCTGGCCATGCAGGTTTCAGGTAAGCATGACCCAGGGACACAGCTGGCACAGGTGGGGCAGTGCCCATCTGACACTGCTGTGCCAGCCTTCTCCCAGATCAGCATGCAGTGTTCAGTAGCCAAGAAGAGTCCTTCTTACTATTTCTCTTACTAAATCTGGGACCAGTCTCTTACCCTATGTGCAAGTGGGGCTAGGGAGTCTTTTTTTTAGTACAGTTTTGTATATCTCTAGATGTGGTATTAGAGAGGCCTCAGATCTCCTGGTCTGCACTTGCCTCACCAAATCACACAGAACAAAAAATCTCATATCTCTTCTCCCCCAGAGATCAGGAAAATGCCATCTTGGGTGAGCAAGCCACGTGCTTATGCACTTTCCTTTTAAATACATGGATGTTTATTCTCTTGGAGCCATCTCCCTTTCCCCTCACACTGTTCAAATGAATGACTGCTCATGGAATTGGAGAGGCAAAGCTCTACAGCCTCAGAGCAAAGTTCACTGGTGTCTCTAAGAGGTGCTTGGATGCTGCACCAGTGAATGAGGTGCTCAGTGTCTGTGCAGGGTTTTGAAAAGGGCTGCTTATGAGGGAGGGAACAGTAGGTGAGCAGTTTGTGTCTCTGCACAGAAGATGCTTGACACGATAAATGTCAGTTTTTCTGAAATTTTTATAAATTTTTCCGTAAAGTGAATAATGAATTCAGCAAAAAAGTGCTGTTCCTGTGTTTTATTTTACCCAACAATCTGCTCTAAGTATATTGATGGTTTATTTTACTTCCTGAATTCAATTTAAAAATAAGGTTTTTAAAGTAATTTTCTTTCTCCTGACATCAGCAACGATAATTTCCTCAGTGTGTTGTGGGTTTTTTACTACTGGAGAAGGCTTCCTGTGTACAGATTTTGGTCGTGCAGTTCAAAGTGCACTGTTAGAAGAAATTTAAGCACATCTTCTCTTTTTCTTGTTTTTTTGAAGTCAGTATGCCTGAGGGATCAGAGCATGGACTACTTCTCACCTTGTGGACTCCTCCTGCCTTTTCTGGTTAGGAAAGGTGATGGCTGCTCTCTTAAGGGCAGTCTGGATAGCGCCAGGTTTGGATTTTCCCTGTCATCCTGTTTCTGTTGTGCCACCCCAAGCCAGCGCTTTATTCCTGGCATTTCCCCCATTGCGCTGCTCCTCTCCCGTTCCTGGCCATCCCATCTCCCCCAGCCCGGGTGGGAGGCCTTGGGCTGCCCTGCCCGAGCCAGCGAGGAGGGAGCAATTAACGCGTTTGGCACCTTTGTGCTTGTGAGCCGGCGGGCGCTGCAGGTGAGGCTTTGCTCGTGCTGCGGGGGCTGCCCGGCCCCACCGTGTCCTGCTGCTGCTCCCAAACTGCCCCAGCCTTGTGGCTGACAGAGCTCTGTGTAGCCTTGGCTGTGCTGTATCTCGTGTTTGGTTACTAAAGCCACTTAACTTATCCTATAGCTGCAGTTATAAGGTGCATTGGGAATGCTGATGTTTTTATTACGTGCTGTCAGTGTAGCTTTCTTGGCACTTCGGCTTCCAGTTTCCAGATTTTCATAGGTGGTGGATTTCTCATTCCTTTTGTGTTTTTTTTTCCTAAGCTGGAAATAAAGCCGTGATTTCTGATCGAACTGTTGCAAACACAGTGTTTTTTGAAACTGAATCTTTTGGGTTTTAAACTAATGGAGCGAGAAACTGCAAAAGATGGTCTGGGTGAGTTATTTCAAGGAGCAGACATGTAGGCTGAGACAGTTTTAGATACTAAAATATTTATATTCATTTATTCAGTCAAACAATCCAAGACTCCATCACATTACTTGTACAAGTGCTACTGGCAGTACCTACAGTGATGCTTTAACCAGATAGTTCCATGTGTAGCTTTGTTGCCTTTTCTTTTCTTTTGAAGTACAGTATGAAACTGTAAATACTTCTTGCAGAACTGCCTTTTTAACTCTTAATTACTTTTGGCACAGTATTAAATAGTGTTGGATTTACCCAATTGCTATGACATATATTTTTATACATAGGTGTACTCTTTTTTCGAGAATAATACAGCCATTTTGTCATTAATGCCTTACTGGTGTCATACTGTTGTTGCTCTTTGTTTGCAAGGTATCGAGTGGACTAATTTCTAGTTCAGATATTTTCACTTTTCCTGGCAGTGCTCAAGTTTGGCTTCAGGTGATTTTTGCCAGAGCCCCATTTTTCACAGTTGTTAACTGTGAGAAGAAGAGAATGTGGGCTTGGGCTTGTTGCTGTTAATGGAGCAAAGAAAAGGTGATGGCATCTGATTGTCTTTAAAAGGTCAGTCTTTTCCTACTCTAAACCAGAGTGCATTTCATGAAACTGATGACTGTGGGCACTGATTACTTTGTGTAGATTAATGCTCTTTTAAAAAGAAAGGGAAAGGAAAAAAAAAGAAAACAACTCCAAAAATGGGCTTCTGTCATTGTTAGGCACTTGGTTACGTATCTGTTTAAACTCTTCATATTGATGTGGAATTGTGCTGTGGATAAAGTGTATTTTGTACTTCTGAATGTTCTATATTTATGACTAACAAGTACAGAATCAGTTGTGTGTATGTATAACTAATAACTGCCTTTTTAAATTTCATTAAAATAAAAATGTCCTGAGCTGTTGTTACTTCCTGTCTTTCTGTAAATAAGTAAAATATGCTGTTGGGAATTGTCAAGTAAGAAATAACCCTGAATTATAAGATCCATGCCAAAAATCAGAAGATGAGGCATTGATCTTTGTCTTTGAAATCTCCTCCAGTGCTGTGTGGTTGGGGACAGGATGTTCCCCTTTTATCTGTCTTGTAAAGCCTGTCCAGAGGGAGCAGGTGAGGAATGATAGTTTGAGAGCTCAACTTTTAAAAGTGCTCCAGAAAAACATTAATTAACAGCCTGTTCTACTGATGATGCTGAGGTGTGTGAATTGTTGTCTGTATTGTAGAGGGTTTCATTAGAACACAATTGGTTTAGAGCTAATTCATGGTCTGAGGCAGTATTTATTCACTCCCTGGGGTGGTATGACAGTGGTTTCCTTGTCTACCTTTTAGTCTCATTGTTCAAAGTTAAAAATACTTGTATCCTTGCCACAAACATTCTGGTGACCTTTTCAGATTGCCTGTGTAAAGCACATTTGCCTTTCACTGTGGGTCTTCATTGCATTTATACTGTTATTTCTTTGTCGACTTGATACTTTTTGAGTGGGATTTATCTTGCTCATAAATCCAAAAAGCTGGTGAGTGTGCCATGGCAGGAGCTGAGGACACTGTGCTCCAGGGCCTGCATTCCTGGCACAGTGGTGTTTCCACAGCTCATACTCCATTTTTAGGGCTCTGCCTGTGGAAAACAGGCGTGGGCTCTGCTGGGACCTGGTGGGGAACTGGGGCACTGGGGTGGGTTTAACCAGATGCAGCTGCCAGCCCCCCCTGCTCTGCTGGGCTCTGTTCTCTGTGTGCCCATCCCAGAGACGCAGGTTGGTCAGTGAAAACGGGCCATTCATGCTGCTTTGCTGTGAAAATTGGGTTTTCAATGAAGTGAAGTTCTTCTGGCATTTGCTCAGGTGCTGGTGAACACCTTTGATGAACAGGCATGTGCCAGACCTTGAGCCCCATTTGGAAGTGTCGCCACTTTCATCCTGGCGGCTCCTTGCTGCTTTTCCGGTGCTTTTTAATAGGCTTGTAGTTGCTTTTGAAGAACATTCTCCAAACAGAAAGGCACACACAGAATGGGTGTTGCACCCGTGCCAAGCAGGTTACAGTGTGGTTGGGCTGTTTTAAGATCCCTCCTTGCACTCCTTTCATGTGGGTCATCATTAGCTGTGCTCTCACGTGCTAAATCAAGTGTACTTCTGGGCACCGTGGTGACAGCTGGGTGTGGGAGTGCTGGGAGATACTGATCTTGGTGTGGAATCTGGGGTTGGAGATGCTGGCTGTGGAATGGAGCCACGTGTTTGGAGAGTGATGGTCACTGATGGTCTCAGCAGGACACCGTGCTAGAAATCCACCCAGGCCAGCACACAGGGAAGAGATGCAGCTAAAGCTCACTGTGTTGCCACACTCACCATCTTTGCCTCTATCAACTGGCACTAATGAATAATAACAACAGGTCAAGTCTTCATTATGATGATAGAAATATATTTTCCTTTTTTTTTTCTATGGGAGCTATTTCTTAGCCACATTTCTATCAAAATACCCTCATGGCTCAGGAAGTATTACTCATTTAATTTTCCCTGTGGCTCTCCAAGTTGCATGTAACAGGGACAGATACAGGATGAATTCTTCTATCCTTTTTTACCAAGTTTCAACATATTCCTGGTTGAAAATACTTGGCAGCATCTTTCTTCAAACTTTGTGGTCTGTCCCATATAAAATGAAATGGAATTGCTTGAGCTGTATTAATGGATTTGGGATAATATCCAGGGGTTGCTAGGGCATCTTTTCATTAGCTCTGGAAAAAATTATCTTCTAATTATAGACTGGCACTAAATACTAATATACAAAATGTGCCATTTGGGACTCAGTTGAAAAAAATGTCACTGCTAGGCTCACCCTGGACAGTGCAGAAGAGCATTGCCATGGCTTTTGCAGGCAAAAGTATAAGGGCTGTACACACACCACTGCAATGACAACTGTGCAGACAGAGCCTGGGGACAGAAGACATCCCCATCTGCAGCTTTGGAGCTTTCCCCAGTACACAAACCTCTTGATAGAGATCCCCCAACACTTGGGTGTCCTGCTGCCTGTTAAAAATAGCAAGTACCTCTTTTCAGTTAGGAAGGTGAGGTTTGAAATACTTGGAACGTTTTTAAAAGCAAGAAGCAGTGTAAGGTTGAACTACTTTGGTGCACTCTGTCATCCCAAGCATGTTTTGGGTGGCTCTCAGAGCCTTCCTCCAGTCGTGGTTAATGACCCTTCCCTTGGAGCTCAGTGCACTTCTGTGCGTGGCCTGATGGGAAGCGGCGTCAGTCTACAAAATAAAATCACAGAACAGTTATTTTCCGTTTAGCACTGGAATTACTGACCTGATAGATCCATTGCCACTGAGGAACGAGGATTTTGAAGACCTGAGTTGCTGTTTGCTTTGTTGTCTGAGGCCTCCAATTGGTAAATGAACACACAAGAGAAGATTCTGCCGACACTTGTGAACGCAGCCCACTGCCTTCACTGCAGTGCATATAGCATGGGGCAAAGGCTGGATAATAATAATTCCCACTCAGGGAAGGAGTTTGTCCAGTGGAATTGTCTCAGAAGCAGCCCTCCTCTCCCTGCATGTCATTTCAACACCTCCTGAATGTGATGGACAAGGGATAGCAAAATCTGACTCACAGAGGGATTGTAAATGCTGTGGGATTCCTTCCTTCATGTAGATCACACTCAAATTAATGTTACATTGTTTCTGGTTCACATAATTCAGAGCAAAAGTCATCAGGAGGCAACACTGTACAGTGCTGCTGAATTAAATTATATTTCATTTTAAAATGGGACTGTTAATGGATGTGTCCCATCCTTCTTCTGTTACCTGCTGCTACTTTCTCCAGCCACCAAGGGAGCACAGAGTACTCTGAAAATTTAGAGCTGGTCCCTGGATGTGAGGGACAGATGGAGTCAGCTTGTTCCAGCGTGCTCTGCTCTGGGAAATGGGAGCGACATGGAGCTCACTTGCATAAGAGGAACCTGGAAACACCAGTTCGTGACCTCCCCACAGTGTCCTCCCTTGCAGAGGTGGGATTGCATTCCTGGGCCTCCCCACAGTGCTCCCCAGTATGTGACTGCTCAGCCCACCAGAGCTCCTGCACAGCTCCTGTTCCAAAATGGAAAAAATTATGCCATAGTGAAAGAAAGTCTGGATTTGGACAGTGATTTTGTGCAGTGTCAAGTAGTCATGGCCTCTTCCATACCAAGCCCATGTGTCATTGTGGTTGTCTTGTGCAGTCAGGCGAAGTTCCTGCCCGGTGATTTATTTGGTGACGTAGGAAGGGATCTTTGTACCCACAAAAACTGAAACACTGAATGTTTACATCCATTCTGATACAGCACAGAAAACTACCAAGCCCTCTGACTGAGCAAAGTTGGGATTTTAATCTGTGAAACCCTGAAAGTAGATGGTTGCAGTTTTGTGAAAAATTTGCAGAATTGATACTTTGGTAACCTGAAGTGCTTATCTTTGCATTTGTCTGTTTAAAAACTGCATTTGATGGGGTTGAGAAAAAAAAGCATTCATTGAAATTTATGAAATTCCTATGAAAAGTTTTAATTATTGAAAAACTATAAAGCACTGTGCATTTCTTTTAAGCCATATTGATACCCCCACTGCACAGAGATGCCTAATCTAATGGAGTTCTGAATTGGAGTTTATTCAGATTCTTCACATATTTTTTTGCGACCTCTGTGATTTAAGGTCAGAGACCTCAGCAGGGAGTCAATGGAAGTTGTCACTTTAATCATTTTAGTTCTAAAGGTTCATCAAAGTTATGCGAATTGACCTAAATTTTCAGATCCTGCTGAGGGAGTGGGGTTCTGCACTAACCTGCCAAGTCTGACCTGGATATATCAGCTGGCAGTGAAATACTGGAGCAAACCCACTGAAGCAAGTGTCAATTATATAAATAAGGCTACTAAAAGACAAAAATCTTAATTCACTGAAAGGTAACATTTGATATTTATAGGTCACTATAGATACACAGCACTTCACCACAGAAGTGTCAAGCTCAGGCAATGGATTTCCTTTGACAAGTTTGTAAAATCCCTTTTCTGTCTCTTGCACCACCATGTCGGTGAAGGGTGGGTGGATTTTTGTACTAATGTTGATAAGGTGTCAAGGCAATTTTACAAGACTTTTTAACGCCGGCCAAGACTCCAGCATTGAAAAAGAGAACTTTGTTAGCAGGGGTGGGAATATCAGATAACAGATTCCTGGTTTCCTCTTGGTTTTGTGCTTGTTCTCCCATCAGGAGAATGTTTCACAGCCATTTAAAACACTGGAGCTGAGCTTCCAGCAACAAGTCCATTAATAGCTCTGACTTCGAGGAGGTTCTAAAATTGGGTTAAAGATACCCTGAAGGCACAAATTTCTTTGCTGTTTAAGTCTGCCATCCAGAAGAGAAAATGTTTCTCTCTCAAAAAAAAAAAAAAAAAAAAAAAGGCAAAAAAAAAAA